>VZTI01004282.1:384607-445879 GCA_013397865.1 Struthidea cinerea
CGCCGGCTCGTTTGTACGGCCCCGCCCCGCTCCGCCTCATGGAGAAGCCCCGCCCGGCCCGCGGGGTGCGGGCGGCAGCGCCGGGGTGCGCGCAGCGCGGCGGGGAGGTGGCAGCGCCTCCGCGTGTGTGTGTGCCCGTGAGCACGGGCGGGTGTGCAAACAGGGGAGTTCGCCCAAATAATGCTACAGGTTCGTCTGCGGAACGAATGGCTATCCGTAGCAAGCACACCTGCCCCCGCCTCCATAAAATCGTACAATATCTTGAGTTGGAAGGGACGCACAAAGATCAAGGAGTCCAGAAGGGACACACAAGGATCAAGGAGTCCAAGTCCTTCAGTTGCCTCCTTCCTGTACATATAAAAATATTCCCCATGCAAGGCTGCATGAGTAACAGACTTATAGTACTTGTATTTACTTCTTCTACTTCTTGTTTACTTTCTAGGGACTTTACAAGGTGGCTCTGATTTTTTTTTTCTCCTGAAATGCTTTCTGTTCAGCCAGATGAATTTGAAGCAGGATGGATGTCTAGAATGACTGAAATATTGCTTCTTAAAAGCAGTGGGAAAAAGGCCTTCTGGGGTTTGAAGTCTTAGGGTTAATCTATTTAAATAGGTCTGTATTTACCATGCATTGAATGGTGGCTTTTTTGAGACACAATGCATTAAAACTGGCATTAACATAGTGCATCCATTATTTCAACAGCCAAAATCTTGAAATTTACTGTGAGCAAAATGCAGGCCCAAATAAACTAAGAAAAAAAATTAAAAATTCTCAGTTAATTTAGATCAGCTCCTTGCAGTCTAACAGATCTGACAGAGGTAGGGTGATCCCAAGGAAAGTCTATTCACACTGGTTGTACACAGGTCTTAGGTTTTTTTGCCTAAAGTGGTAACTTCTGTTCCAAACTTTTACTTCTTTTCTGTAGTTTTAACTTCGTAGCTTTGTTCAGAAAGACTAGTTGCTTATTCATGAGTTTGCTCTGAGAACTGCTGTTCTCCAACAGCACATGCTTAAATTGATTTAGGCTTTGATGTTTTAATTTCCATCTGCATTGGTGGAGCTGTCTGCACAAGCATTGAAGGACTGGGTTGTCACTGTAGAAATGCATCAGCCAGGTTTATTCCATCCTTCTACAAGAAACTGTTGCTGTGGCTGCTGTATGGGCTCTGGGAAGTTTGCATGGGCTGGACCTAAACAACTTAGAGTGATCTCTTAAATAAACAGTGGATGAGAATGACTTAAATCACCTCTCCAATCTTTGACAGGACACTGGTTGATATTCCTGCTAAGAGTGGACTAATGCGAGGTTTGCAGGATACTATCATGAAAATACAGAATCAAAAATATCTTGGGTTGTAAGGAACCTTAAAATTCATCAAGTTCTAACACCACTGCCATGGGTAGGGCACCATTTGCTAAATCAGGCTGCTCAAAGCCACATCCAACCTGTCCTTGAACACTTCCAGGGATGGGGCATTCCCAAATTCCCTGGGCAATCTGTTTCAGTGCCTCACCAGCCACACAATAAAGAATTTCTTCCTGATACCTAATCTGAACCTACTCTCTTTCAGTTTGAAACTATTTCTCCTTGTTCTGTCACTACATCTCTTGTAGTCTCTCTCTTTCTTGCAGGCTCCCTTGAGGTACTGGAAGGCTGCAGTTAGGCCACCCCAAAGCCTCATCTTTTCCAGGCTGAACAAACTCCATTATCTCAGCCTTTCCTCATAACACAGGTGCTCCATACCCCTAATCAACCAGGCCTCTTCTGGACTCGCTCCAACAGGTTGATGTCCATCCTTTGGTGGGCACTCCTGAGCTGGATGCAGTGGGGGGTCTCACCAGAGCAGAGCAGAGACAGATGCAGTCCAGGACAGCTTTTTGGGCTGCAAGTACACATTGGCGGGCCATGATCAGCCTCTCACCCACCAGCACCCCCAAGTCCTTCTCAGCAGGGCTGCTCTAGATCCCATCATCCCCCAGCCTGTACTGGGGGTTGGTCTCACCCAGTTGCAGCACTTTGCACATGGTCTTGTTAAACCTCATGAGATTCCCAGGGACCCACTTCTCGAGCTAGTCCAGGTCCCTCTGAATGACATCTTGTGTTTCAGGTGTGTCACTGCACCACTCAGCTTGGTGTCATTTGCAAACCTGCTGCAACTGCCCTTGATCCCTTCATCTGTGTCATAAATGAAGATATTAAGTAACACTGGCCCCTGTACAGATCCCTAGGGGACAGCACCCATCACTGGTGTCCATCAGGACTCTGAGCCATTGACCACTACCCTCTGGATGTGACTGCCCAGTCAATTCCTTATCCACCAAACAGTCCACCCATCGAATCCATCACTCCAATTTAGAGAGAAGGATGTTTTGGTGATCTATGTCCAAGGCTTTACAGAAGTCCACATAAGTGACATCTGTAGTCCTCCCCTTGTCCACTGATGTAGTTACTCCATCACAGAAGGCCACTGGGTTGGTCAGGCAGGACTTGCCCCTGGTGAAGCTGTGCTGGCTGTCCCAAATCTCCTCCTTGTTTTCCATGTGCTTTAGCATAGCTTCTACAAGGGCCTCTTCCATGATCTTCGTGGGCATGGAGGTGAGGCTGACAGGTCAGTAGTTCCCAGAGTTTTCTATGCTTTTTAAAGATGGGTTTCCTCTTTTCCAGTCAGTTAAGACTTCCCCTGAATGCCATGACTTTTCAAATATGAAGGAGAGTGATGTAGTTCAGGCAATTCCATCAGGACTCTGGGATGCATCTCATCAGGTTCCATAAAGTTGCGTATGCTCAGGTTCTTCAAGTGGTCAAAAATATGATCAATACTTATAGTGGGAAGTGCTTTGCTCCCCCAGTCCCCATCCTGCTGTCCATCCATGATGGAAGTGTGGGAAGAGTGGTTGGCATTGAAGACTGAGGCAAAAAAGTGGTTTGGTACCTCAATCTCCTCATCTGTTGACCAGCGTTGTTTATCAGGTGGTTGCACCTCTCTTGACCTTCTCAGAAGGGGTCCATCTTCTTTAATCATGGGCTGTGACCTGCTCACTCTTCATTTACTCCTTGAATGCAGGGCTGTGGGAGTGTCACGTAGCACTTACTGCACCGAAAACCAGCGTAGTGCACTAGTGTTATGTGAAAATACTCATGTTGTACATTTTCTTAAATCCTTTACCTTCAGCCTTGGCCTGTACTGTTAATATAACAGGAGCTACCAATTATGGGACTCTGTCTTCTAATCATGACTTCTGTTGAGGGAAGCAGAACAAAGATGATATGTTTACTCAAGTATTACCAGCAATTTCAAATGGATTAGAGGAAGTAGCTGTGTTTGTGGAGTTATTTTGTTTACAACCATTTGCCTCCAGCCTTGAATAGGCATACTTTTGTATGGCTAAATTAATTAGCAAAATAAATATGTAATAGAACATCTAAGGAATGAAGAGTACTCAATTATGTTTTAAAAGGAGAATCTCCAAGTAGAATCTTGTCAAAGGTTTTCAAGAAACAAATGTAAGTACTTAAGGAAAAATAGGATGGTAAAACTATAAATGTATTTTATTTTATGGTTTTGCATATTTAATATTTAAGATGTTTTCTCTATTTAAGTGTACTATATCATTGCAGTGTAATTGCTTTAGCACCAATTTACAAATACTTTACTTTTAATTTTTTAAGATAGAATATTTCACAAGAGTGTTTACTAAAAAATCCAAAACAATAATTCTGTCTTTTTACTTTGTATTTTTATACCTTTCTGTATGTTTTATTATATATCTGAGAGTCTAGTAGAGAAATGCATTCATTTGTGATTAGCCTTGCTGTTTCATCCTGATATTTATGTCATGACCGTGGGTTTTGATTGTCTTGGAAACAGGTTAAAACCAAAACGCTTAGATGTTATTTAACTGCTATAGACCCACAGAGTTCAGTCATAAGGGATCACTGTTTCTTCCATGTGATCTCTAGATCAGATACCATAACACTCATTTCATGTTTAATATCCAGTCTTGATATAAAAGAATCAAAAGATGAAAAATTCACCATCTCTTTATTGTTCCAATCATGAACTATCTTTGGTGTCAAAATAATAACAGAAAGCATCTGTGTACCTTTTAATCTGAAGGTATCTAAGTGTAACTTCAAGCCACTGCTTTATATTATCACCTTCCCAGGTAGATTAAAGATATGTTTTTCCCCAAAACATACTTTCTTATTCTAATTAGGTCATTTCTCAGTATTCTTTTTCTCTTTTTAATAAGCTAAACAAAGTGATCTCTTGCAGTGTCTCACAGAAAGGCTCAAGAAAGTTTAGATTTAATTACTTTTCTTCACTTTTCGCAAGTTCTCATCAGTGAGTACAATACTGATGCTTAATATTCACAATGGAAGCATTTTCACAATGCTTGGATAATGAATCCCAGTTGCCAATAAGGTTTCAAGACCTACTGGTTGCGCAGTTCTTAAGCTATTTCAAGTACCTTTCATTGTCACGTAATTCTTACTTTTTAAACTCAAATATTCCAAGCTACTAAATCTGATGCCTTCTGAGAGTATAGGTCCATTCTGCTTTCATACTTCTCTTCATCAAAAAAATTTGTAATTTCCTTAAATCCGATTTATTTGACGTGATGGTGGTAGTGTCTCTTCAGCTGTGGGAAAAGTGGTAAGAGAAAGTGACACTAAGTCAACAGTGCTGTATTTTTATTTGGCTAATTGAGTAATGACTAGTTTAGAAAAAGGAAATGAGACTTCTTAAAGCCAAAAGAATGAGAAAAGAAACTAAAATTATCAATGCAACATTGCCAATATTCATTATGCTTCCCTCATTAGTCCAAAAATGAAGATGTGAAAAATGGGCTTACCAAAGTTCCAGCATATCCTGGATGACTGACATGTGCCATACAGGCAAAAGGAAGGGTGTTCGGCCCATAAAGTAAATTAAATGGGAGCCTGCTTAGAGGAGAAAACTCTCCTGGAGGAAATGGCAAATAAATTAGAGCCAGAATCAGATAATTTGGGGATTGGGTTGGGGACAAGGTCCATGTTGGGAACAGGACCTGTGCTGGAGACAGGAGGACGGCAGAGGTGGGATGCCTGCACTCCACAGAGGGTAACTCACTGGAGACAATGTGGCTCCCAGGACAGACCCCAGTGCCTCTCATCCAGCACTGGAGGTGGCTTTACTGCTGGCTCAGCTCTGGAGCTGGCTGAAGCAGCTCCCAGTACAGCCTGGAGAGCACTGGTTTCAGGCTGTCACACATGAGAAGGATTTGAAAACTTTCTTTCAAATGCTGTGCTTCTCACAGTAGGTGTTTAGGAAATGCAGAGGTGGAAAGTAGCTGAAAGAGCAAAGACAGGAAAATTTCTTAATTGAAGAAATACTTAGAGCTTTCTGTGTACGGTCTATGTTGGAGCTGTCTGTTACACAACAAAATTTACATTTGTCAGGTTGAAGTAATGCAGATACTACTTAAGAATTCAGACTCACAGATTTCTATTTTGTCACCAGGAAATACTCTAGGGAAACCAGGGAGGAATTAGTGGTGTTATCCAGTCAGCTAACAGAATTCTGGTGTGGAATTCTAGAATACAATTAAATAGGTATATATTGTAATGTTATTTTAAATTCAGGAAATAAGAGGTTTGTTACTTCAGGTCTAAAATTTAAAGAAGACATGTCTTAACTTAGGGCAAGAGTGTAAAGACATGAGTAAGATACTGTTTTGACAAGAAAAGCAAAGGAAGTGAAAAGAGAAGTATGGAAAGAGGTTTGTGGTTGGGAGCGTGAGGTTATAAGCCAGCCTTTGCACAGGCAAAGTACATCTGAAGAGAAGAGCTGTCCTTGAGGTAGAAAAAGCAGGTTGGTTGTTCACAGTAGAAGGCACAGCTGAAATAGGGAAACAAACTGTGGGAATGAGACTAATTCTGAATGGGTAGCAGATTTGAACAAATATGCAAAAGGCCAATCTATAAACTTCTTGACAGCTGAGTTTGCTTGTCAGGTGTCCAGTGCTGTTGATAACCAGCTCTACTTCTTGGAAGCAGTGATGGTGCATTTAGTAATAGCAATATTGAGGAGATGTAATACTGTGGTCCAGGCTGGGAGCCACCACTACCATATATCCTCTCTATGGTCCAGTATATTTTAAAATTAAGTTCACACCTTAGATTAAGCAATAAAATGCAGGGAAAAGAACTAAAATGTAGCAGATGGAAAGGAACTGTGTGAGAAGGACTAGGCTAATCTAGGTACAATATTGAAGGAGGTGCAAGGAAAATCTAAAAAGCCTAATCTCCTAAAAATATTTTCAGGGATGATTTAACTACAAAGAATGAGTGAGGGCTTGCAGTATAGATGAGCTTATGAAAGAGAGGTGGAAGTGAAGCATATGGACAGGAACCTTACAGTGAGGTTAAAAGAGAAGATAAATGATAATTCAGTGATAATATTGAACTTTTCCAGAGAAATAAATAAAGGACTAGTCTGAAGATTCCTCACAGCCCTGACTCACAGCTCAGTTTAGACTTTTATTTAAAATGATCTCTGTGAAGCATACAGTGGTGCCATGGCCTTCTAATTCATTTTCTTTAGTCAAACATTCTCAGGTTGGTACTTTAAGCTCCAGGAGTTGAATATTGAGCATGGAGGTTTATACAGCTGTAAGAAAGAGGCCTTTCAAAATTCTGTAGTTCAGCATAAACTTTTAAGAATTTTCCTTTCCCTAACTCTAGTGTTGTTTGCAATAAGAAACAGATTATCACCTGGTGATTCAAGACTCTGAATGATGGTTTTTATGTGATCTGAAGAATGCTGGTTTTAACAAACTAAAGGAAGAGAAAAAATTAGTAGTACATTGACAATGGATGAGATCTAAGTTCCAGTTCTGTGTCAGACTTGTTATAGCTTTGTAAGCCATTAAGGCTCTTTCTTTGAGAATGCAGGGTACCCCTTTCAAGTAAGGTGTTGCTACATACAGAGAAGGGGATAGATACAAAATGGTAATTTTTGCAATGTCATCTTTCCAAACAGCTGTGTGAGTCCAGGGGAGTTGCAGCTGCACAGGATTTCCCACCCTTCTGCTCTGGGTGACATCCTGAGTCTAGTGGAGCCTTGCAAAAGCAGCAGAGCTTGCAGGTCCTGGAAAGGCAGGTACATTTCTTTCCCCATCCTCACCTTACTGCCACTGGGACTCATTCATTAGGCAGCTGAGTTTGCTAAAGGAGGAGAAAACCACCAGCAAAGAGAATAGTTTTCTGTTGGTTTCGTGCAAGCTGTCCTGGGAAGACTCCCTTGTGGCTGGGAGCTGGTGAGAAAAGGTTAGGATCCATATTTTTGGTGGTACCTAGCCACTTGAAATCAGAGGGGGAAAGTCAAATGCTATTATATCAATTGGAAATTGCACGCAGAGCACAGACCCTTTCACTCAGAGCAGGTGTCAGCAATCCATGCATCTGAGCCCTGCTGTGCAGTTTCAAATCCAGAAAAATTTCTGAAGATGGTGAAAGGAGGCAGTGTAAACAATGGGTTGCCTACCCATTCAAGCATTATTATGCTTCCAGACTTGCAATTTCAGACATCTCTCAATGTCAAAAATCCTCTTGTATTATTTGGGTTTATTATACCTTCAGCCTGAGAGCTGAAAGATTTTTTTTTCTACTCACAGCCTTGTGCAAATGTAAAGAAATAGCCAGGAGGTCTCTGTAAGAAAAGTTAGTTCCTTTCTCAGTCTTCGGGCTACTCTAAATTAAGAATGATTGGCCTCAGGTTATTTTAAGTGAAAGATATTCATGATAGATATTCGCGATCTTCAGAATGACAGTTTCCATCTCAGTTTTTACAGGGCATTGCTGTGATTGAAAGAACTGTTCTGCATTTTTTCTGCCCCACTTTGTTTTTCTGTACCTTCGACCTGATGGAATACATTATACCAGACGGGGTTTTTTGTTTGTTTTGGGGTTTTTTGTTTGGTTTGTTTTGGGTTTGGTATTTTTGTGTGTGTGTATATCTACTGCTTTCTTTAGAAGCAAATCCCTGTCATGCCAATGTCACATGGTCTGTGAGAACTTAATAGTAATAGGCCAGAACTAATCTGCATATTCTGATGTGTACTGTACTGGCTTTCTTGCTTAGGTGAAGAGACTTTCTGTTGAATTTAGACCTGCAATTCAAATGAGAACCTTCATGAGGTAATAAATACACACATGTTTCTTCTAGTACTGCAGTATATTGTTGAGGGCTGGACTTTACCCAGCCTTTAGTGTGTGACATGGGCAGGGAATACGGAATCAAAATGTGTGCTGTACACAGCTCACTCCCAGACAGAGCCTGAGAGCACTGCAGCTGTTTGGGATGTCTGCTGGCTTTAAAGGGATTAAAGCGAGGTAAGGCCATGGTCCACTTTTCCTTCACGCAATCAGCAGGAGGTGAATCACACTATGTGTTTTCAGAAGCAGTTAGGAAGTGATGGGACACTTTGAAGCCATCCTTCTCATAGACAGTGTGAAGTGTTTACCTGCTCAGGGCCAAGACTGGGAGCCACTGCGTGGTCATCTGTCCCCTCAGTTTATGCTACAGGAGAAATTCCTTTTGACTTGCAGGGTCTTTTCTTATTTCAAATAGAATGTAACATCACTAAATGGACTAGAATCCTAAAACAAGCTGTGATTGCTCTTAACACTACAAAAAGTTCAAGGTGCTTGCAATAGCTCCAGTAGGGGTATGATTACCTTAGGCGAAAAGGACATGCCCAGATACACAGATGCTTTGTAGCCAGTATTAGACACAGAGTTCAAGGTTGAATGCTTTCACCTATAAGATGATATCCAGCATGACTGTGTTCCTTGAAGGCCACTCTTGCTTTTAAAAGACTTTGATTTTTTTTTCTGTGGTGACCTCTAAGCCTTAAAGCTCAGTTGTGGAACTACGACTCAAGTTTGCAAGTGATTCTGTGGAAATCAACTGACCTTGCAGAGCAAAGTACATTTAACAGAGAAAAAGAAAGAGTGATCCAGGCTTTCATCAAATGCCACTCGTGTAATATGGGCTGGTCTGTGTTTGTCTTTGTTGCATGCAACTGCCAGTCACACCGTTAGAATTTCCAGGCACAGACCAACTGGGTTATGAAACCTGAGTTCCAAATACAGAGTGAAGTCCGAGGAAATTGGATGACCCATGTTGCAGACAGAATACAAGTTCAGTGTAAAGTATTTATTGCTCCAAATTATTGTTGCAAGAGTAATAAAATGAAGCCATATTTTTAGGCTTCACAGTGATATATTTTTATGAGCTTAGAACTGCTGCTTGTGTAGATTCAATAGAGAAGCTGTTTGGACTTGTTTCAAATTTCTGTAGCTACAGGGGAAGAACGTTTATTCCCTATTTCACTTGTTAGAAACAATGAAAAGCAAATCTTTTATTTGTTTACTAGAAAATACAGCTTTAATGAAACTCACTACCTTTCTGAGTCTGGTTCTTTGACTTCTACAGAGACGGATCCATGGTGCCTAGACATTGATGGACAGGACTGACACCAATTCTTTATGGGTCTTTTTAGAAGGTACAGATGAAAACTGTTTAGATAGATTCAGCTGAAATACTGACCAAAATCATGTAGTCAAATGAGAATATTTCAGCTGAGAATGGTTTTGCTGGAGATTGAAGGAAACAAAATTATTTGTGAAATTCTGCCTAGATCTTCCTGGTTTCTGGGATTGATTTTTTTCCCCAGGTCCTCAGCATCCTGAGGGCTGGCTGCACTTGTGAAGTCCTTAAATTATCCTGGCTCCCTGGTTGCAAGAGTTTCCATTAGGCAGGAATCTAGCTCTCAGAATTGGTAAATATTGAATGGTAGTTGGTAGAAGCTTTGTTAGGAAACATCATAATCATCACAAAAATGTAGTGACCCTTATCTGCCTAAGCCTGTAGCAGTATGCCTTTCATGGGGCTATCCTGACTGAAAGGCAGTCACACACGACTGGGTGAAAGAGCTTTTATTATATGCTTAGGGCTAGTGTCATTCAGAGTTCCTTTATGGAGTGGGAAAGGAACCCAAACCCACAACTGCTTCATGCTCAGTCCCTTAGGGTAACACTTGCTTTTTCTGGCTTAATTCAGGTATTGATCTGATTCTGACTGGGACCAAGTTCAGTATGGTTAAAGTTGTTTGAGATGGTAGTGCCCTTGGGTTGTGCACTGGCTGTATAAGAAAGCTGTTCCTGGGATCCTCATTGGAGATGTCACCACATTCCTAGAGAAGCCATATTGTATGAGTCAGTTCAATTCTTTCAGTGACAGAAAAGAAGACCCCAACTTCATTATTAAAAAGAAAATGTAACATGTTTGAATTTCCTTTTTATGGAAATTACCAATTTAGTTTATTGATTAAATACAAAATATATATCTATATATAAAAAGCATTTATACAAGAATAACCTGCAGCTTTTCCTGAAAAGTCTCTCCCTCCCCTGCCATTGTTGTCCTTGCTTGTCTCTTGGGCATATGTCTCAATTTGATGATTAGTATAGAAAAAGCAGGAAAATGCATTTTATTTCAAGGAATTCAGTGGGGCTTTTTTGACAAAAAGGTTTTCAACAAATAGGAAAAATAGATTGTTTTGTATCTGCCTCTGTATTTTCTTCCTTCCAACTTCTCTCCTCAGAGGAAGAGGGGTAAGATATATAGCATTGATTGTAAGATAGGCTTCTCAAATAGTTGTTTTTATATGAATAGTAACCAGTTTTCTCCAAGACAGTGTTTGGTAAGACATGGCAAATTTAAAATTCGTATGCATTTTTAGGCTCTTGTGTCTTTGTGTAAACACCTTGAAACCTCTCACTCCACTTCTGTTCTTCCATTACAGACAAAGTAAAAGCATCTCAATTCACATAGTTCAGGAAGAGAAGAAGTGATCAGTGGCACAGAATCATCATGAGTCTTCCTCTGCAGCTACCAGCAAGTAAAAGTATCTATGTCTGACTAATACAAATTTTATATCTCTTAACAGAGTTATAGACATACAGTTTGAAAAATTCTGTGCTAGAATAATTGTTTCATCTGCCTTTTACTCAGTTCTGCAATTCAAAGAAACTTATTTTGTCCTTACATTGCAGCAGAGCCATAGTAAAGGAGGGGTGACAGATGAGGTTAACATACCCAAATGTTGTGAATTGCTGCTTCTGTTACGATTTCCTCTGAAGAGGAGAGGCTGAATTTCAGAGCTGTGGAATGAGCAGGAGGCAGCGTAGCTCACACATGCTGGAAGGAGAAAGCACAAGAAGAGTGTGGCCATCAAGGGTGCTGAGGGATCAATAATTTTAGCAGAGGTAGGCCTTGAGTTCTCCAAATCTTACTACGATCCAAATCATACTTTTGAGAATACTAACTTCCACCTCTTCATAATTCATCCTTCTAATCACAAAATAAGTTGATGAAGGGGACTATATAATAAAGACAATTACAATTTTATTTATCAATCATCTTTCTACAAATACTTTGAGTTTGGGACACCATCATTAACATGAATTCCTATCTAGATCATAGGACAGCTCAGGTTGAGAGGACTCTCATGTCATCTAGTGCAGCCTGCCCAAAGCCAGAACCTGGTCAACTGCCATGTTCTTCCACTAATTCTTGTGTGCTAAATTGTTTGCATACATGCTATTTAGTCAGTGCAAATCTCTTGGGCAGACTGTGCTATTTGTACCTTAACGTATTTGGCATTCTATCAATCCCTGATTTCTGTGATTTCCTTTCCATTGACATTTTTTCAGGTACAGTCAGTTCTCAGCTGTGACTTGACCTATTGCTTTGCTGTAGGATCTTCCTTTCCTACCTTCCTTTATTATAGGAACCATTTCTGTCACATTCGTCTACCATTTTTCTTTCTTAAACCCCTGTTTAGATTTTTTTTTTCAGCAGAAAAGTATTTTATACTTAAAATATTCATTGTTAAGACTGGTACATTTTTACCCACAAAGCTAAAACCTATTTCCATTTCTCACTCAATGTCTGAATTTTTTTTAAAAAATGGATCTAGTTACATATTTCTGGTTTCTGATTAGAATATATTCTAGTATTTACATTTTCTAGGTTGCTGTTTCTGTCCATGGGTCCTGGTGTGTACTATAGTATATTTCATTACTAAAATGTGCCTGGTTAATATATCCATATGCCAATAATAGTATATATAAATATTTATATTTTATGTAAATTCCCACATAATGAAAATATTACCAGAAAGACATGGGTTTTTTAAAGTAAAAAAAATCTATTTTTGTTTGTTTGTATATTTGTTTAAAAAGTTGTAAGAAAAGAAACTCCCTATTTGTGAGCAACAGCTCACATGATCTTTGTTCTAAATCAAATTAAGAGAAAAGTAGGAAGAAATTAACTGGAGTTAATTAAAGTGTACTTTTAAGCAGTCTCACTATAAAAGCTAAAAAAAACCCTATTAATGAGGTGCAACTTGATTAGAAAGTTGCTTTAAACATGTTGCCTGTTTTCAGTTCTTTGGGAGAACAGCAGAAAGAATTGTTGAGTACCATTGTGTAGAACTCATTAATAAAAGAGTGCTAATGCACATTTGCTACCCTGGTAAGCTGTGTCTCATATAAGTCTGATTCAACTAGACAAATGACCTGTTTTTAAAAGGAGATGGAAACATTTGCAGTAAAACTGTGCTGTCAGATGTGCAGAGGGTATATAGTTCCTACAGAAAAGACGTTTATTCAAATTCTTTAGACACAGAAGGTCAAACAAGCCTAGTTAAAAGTCAAGAAAATAAAATCAGCGTTTGGGACTAAATCCTTGTCTCAGTGCATAGGTTAAATACCCCACCTGGTCTCTTGGGATGTCAGTGGTCTCTGGGCTGCATTACTCAATCAGTCCGGGGGTGGTGCAGAAGTAATCTGTGGTGACTACACAGCTGCTGTACAGAAAAGGTTGATCTGTTAGCTCAGGTGTGTGCCATTTCTAGTTCTCATGGAATTCAGCTCCTTAGGATAGAATTATGTGCCTTTGTTATGAAACAGCATAGGCGATAAAACAGCACCAGAGAAGATTCTGTATTTTTCTTGGTGGGGTGAATAGTCTCCCAGTACACATCTTTCAACACTGTCATTGATAATAGAGGAAGAAACCAAAAAGAATGGAAGAAACCATTCATAAAAAGAATGAATTTTATGCATTAGTGATATCTGTAGACTTTAAAACATGCAAATATCTTGCAAACAACATTGATCATTTATTCAAGCAATTGCTTTACAAATTTTTTTTTAACTTGTCTACCAGTCTAACATAATGCAACAACAACCTAAAGCCTGGTTCTGACCTTTTTTTCCCATGTAGTTCATTGACTGCAGTGAAATTATTTCTAACTTGCTCCACCAAGCCAAGATTTTCAAATGCAGATTTAAGAAACATTTTTTTCTTCCTATTTGTCAGAGAATCATAGAATGACTGAATTTGCAAGGGACCTCTGGAGGTCGTCTGGTCCACATCCCCTGCTCAAGCAGAACCACTTATAGACAGTTGCCCAGGACCCTGTCCAGATGGCTTTTGAGTATCTGCAAGGCTGGAGACTCCACAACCTTTCTGGGCAACCTGTTCAGTGCTCAGTCACCCTCACAGTAAAAAAGTGTTTCCTGATGTTGAGAGGGAACCTCCTGTGTATCAGTTTATCCTGTCACTGGGCACCACTGGAAAGAACCTGGTTCTGTCTTCTTTTCACCCTCCCTTCAGGTATAATACTTTGACCTGCTGGCACCCCATAACAGGTACCTTGTAAGCACTTCCTTGCTTACTTTTGGAAAGAGGCATAGAAAAATGTTTTCAGCCCTTTTGTGCTTAGTTTATGTTCTACGTCTACTGTCTTCCTCATGCTGACATGTTCCTTCTGTATTACAGCTTTAAACAATGATGAATATAGCAGAGTTTCAGGTTTTGTTGAGTCATCCTACATCTAAGGAAGAGCAAAGGAAGCCTTTTCTCCTAACTTTCTGAAAAATGGAAAAATGACAAAGTGGAAAAATGACAAAGTAGAAAAATGCAATTCCTTTCTTCTACAAATACCAGCCAATGCTCCCATTTTCCATATTACACCTACACTGCAGAGCAGAGACCTAATATGCGATCTTCACATTTGTGTGGTTCTCCTTCAACTCCAGGCTCACAACTCATACAATTATGCAAGTTCATGACTATATGAAATCAAACAATTTCATATAACTTATTAGAATACCTTCAGGAACTGTGCTTAGGCAGACTGGATCCTAACAGAAGATGTCACTTTTTTTCCACTCTTGTGATTTCTTACATTGGACAAGTTGAGCTGATTGCATGTCAGAGGATGAAGAGTGCTCCACTCACTTGTGGCTGTAGGCAGGGCACCCAAAAGATTGCAAAGTGGGTTTTACCTGTACCCAAAGTGACATTCTCAGCTACCTACAAGATCCAGGCAATACAGCTTTGGGCATACAGTGCAAGAAGAAAAGGAGTAGTTCAGCTCTAGTGCCCAAAGCAGAAAAAAACTGCTGTGAAATATGAAACACATTTCAATGGTCTGATTCTTTATCTGTACCTCCTTAAGTAGAATCAAGGAATCATGATGACCAGCTAACACTTACATTTGTGTTTCTGAACTGATGATTCTTCAGTGAAGAGACATAGGTCCGTCCTTCTTTCTCAGCTGCCTGTATTTGACTTCTAGCTCTCCATCGCTATTTCTCTATTTCCCAGTTCCTGTGGATCACTTTGAATACTAGTGGAAAAGCTTTCTGTCGTTTCTGCTAGTAGCTGTTTGAATGTGTGCTACTGTTGAGTGATTATGAATTTGACCCAAAGGCAAGTGTCATGTAGCTTTTTAGGAATGCAGCATAAAAATGCAAGTATGTGAAGAACTACAGTAGACAGTGCAAATTACTGAGAGGAGATGCCAAAATATGTTATGAAATACTCCTAGCTTAGTTTAATATTTCTTCTGTGTTCTCCCACACAGTGTTCAGAACAAGTTAAGTGACATGAAGAATATTACACATTTTTCAAAACAGATGGAGGACATCACTTTTACAGATTTGAACAATTCATTAAAAGTTAGTTTCTGTTAAGACTCACCATGCTGTGAGTTTTCTCACATCTTGTCTGTCTAGTCCAGGCTGATCCTAATCTAAGTAGGGGACTGAGGAAGTCCTCTCACTGGTCCACCAGCTGATGTCTGAACCTCCCTCTCTTCAGCAGAGAAATAAGAAGACTTTGCAGAAGGAACGTAAATTGTGCTCCCTCTGTGCTCAGTGCTGCCGTTGATGGAGGAGACATTATGCCATTGCATGAAGGAGGAGACAGGCTACATACATTCAGGCGTTGTAGAAATGTGTTTCCATCCTCAACATTCCTCACATTAATGGGCAGATTTGACCTTAATGGGTTTGTGCTGGGGTCACTGAGCCAGCAGCTGTGATGGCCGAGGGGCCAGGGAGCCCCGAAATAGCAAAGGCCTGCTGGTGGAAAAACTGAGAGGTTTGAAAACATCCTGCTTACCTCCTGTAAAGAAAGGAAAACCCTCTGCCACCATGCCTTTGGAATGAATTGTAGCCCTACACACCCCCCGACCTTCCCTATTGGTTCCTTTACCCTAGTCCTGCCTTTGTAATGCCTCCCTGCCCTCAGATCATTGTCTCTATAACACTATGTAAGCCTGCTTCGGAGCAGGCCAGTTCCTCTCTGTCTCTGGTCCCCCGTTGTGGAGGAAGGAATAAACCTCCACTGTGGAACGTGCCATGCGGAGAGGCCTCCTCACTCCTTGTCTCTGGTAATACTGAGCTATCTGGCCTGAGTGTGTGTGGGTGTGAGATCTGCGCCCAAACAGCTGCGCAGGGGGAAGGGGAGTAAGCTAGCTAGGTGCTATACGGCATCACCCTAAGCGATCTCCGGCCAGAGACGCTTCGGGGAAAACGCAGTGAGCTCCCTTCCACCCGAACACCACCACACGGCAGGTTAGTGCACCTGTGTTTTAGACAATGAGAACTGTCTCTGGAAGGACTTACCAAGGCTCATTCAGGATTAGGAAGGACAGAATGGGGTACCACAGGCTGTATGTGCTAGCCCAGGCAGTTCGTTTCTGCCTGGCCTCTCCCATGCAACCCTCTCCCTCTAGAGACTTGTCATCTTTCCCTGTGTAACCAGTCCTTTCCACTACATATCCAGTTGTGTATCCATAGTATGGCCAGAATGTTATGCTGTGTCCTTGACAAGGCGTGTTGTTGTAAACACTAGGTTTAGTTTAGCATGCTGCAGCCTTCCCTGAGAGCTCAGTGGAGCTTCTTAGGGCAGGACAGCCAGTCTGTCCTCCTGCAGTCCATTTTGGACAGCCCTGCAGTTTTGCTCTGGCTAGCTACCAGCTCTACAACACAGTGATGGCAAAGGAGGCAAGAAAGATCTCTCCATGAGGGTTTCAGAGGACCTTTAATGGGTACATCTTGTCCCGGTCACCCCCAGAGGCAGAGAGCCCTGTGGCTCGAGTACAGGGGGGTTTTGTCAGATGGCAGGGGCGGTACATGGGCGGAGTTGGGGTACAGGACCCAATAGGGAGAGCCCAAGGGAGTGGCCAGGACTGGGGCAGGGGGGAAGTGGGGGAACAATATGGGATAGGAAAGGCAATGGGTAAGCAGATCACCACAGTGTGTCTTCTGTATGTTCAGACATGCAAGATTGGGTGCCCAAAGGCTGTTTGCATGCCCTGTTATATGAATAGGGACAGGTCTGTCTAATGGTAGTGGAATCTGTGCTTTTGCAGTGAAACAAGAGGTACATAAAAGTGAGCACTGTTCCTGTGCCTTTGCACATGCCTGCAGACAGATGGGGGTGATGGCAGGCACTTGCAGTTTGATTACAGGGTGGATGCACATAGGGATACACAGGGATGAGCCGTAGTGTACAGCAGTCACGTACCTTCATGAGAGCTTTATTAACATGAAAAGTTGCATACCTGTGTTCTAGGTCACTCATGACATAAAATCTCCATATCAGGGCATTTATGTAGTAACAACCCTTTCCCTGAAGTGTTGTCCAAGACTATAGATATAATTGATGAAATACTGTGATTTAAGACCAAATGGGCTATTTAGAAACTAAATGGATTGGATACCAAAACACTTTGATCACAGATGTAAGCCATTTTACAAATTATGTGACTCACCTGACCCATGGGAAAGACAATGCAATGGAGGAGTCAGGAGGGAGTCAAAGCAGTGGTTCCAGCTGTGGGTACATGGTCGTGGGGCAGGGCCATGAAGTCCCCTTCCATTCTTCGGGAGCTTTGGACATCAAAAGTTATAGCACTGGGTAGAGAAAATTTTGGTCAACCTTCCTCAACACCCAACAAGTCTCTGGTGCTGATGCTCACAATCAGCCCATCTCAAAGGCTTTGCACAAAGACGCAGTCACAATGCTTGACGTGTATTTTACGCTCAGTGTACTCATCCATTTCTAGGACTAAGTTACTCCCTTATCCTATAGGATTAACTAAAGTTCATATGCTAACAGTGCTTGTCAAAAAAGTACCTATTCCAATAGCCAGAAGGAGCAACTTTTTAGGCTTATTTTATGCTGAGGTTGGTGAGTTGCTTCTTTGTCAGATACAAAGAAACAGTGCCAAAATCTAATGCCCTTTAATACTTGCACTGAAACTCAACTGTGGTATGTTTGCAAATGTTTCCCAGTTTATTATTTTTCTAATATATGAGCTTTTACTTGCACCATCCATGTTTGTAGTGCTATAAAGAAATACTGCTGGACAACTTGATTCAATTTGCTCACTGATTTTATTTTTCTTGGACTTCAATGGCATTTAGTTGTGTCTGCTGATCAGCTTGATGTTTAGCTCCATGCAGTGTTATATTATATCTTGGCTTCAAATATGTTCTCAAATTAACATGATGGTACAGATGGATTCTTGTCTCAGAGCCATATGATTGATTTCATCTCTGATATTCTGCTCCATCAACATGCAAGGAATTAGTCCTGACATCAAAGGGCAATCTGTTTACATTGGAAGTGCAAAATATTGTGCTAAGCAATGCAAAACAGATTAAAAAGAGAATGGCACTGCCACTGTTTTTTTGAAACAAAACACAAACTTACTAGGAAAGCCATACACTCCCTTCTCTAAAGCAATTATCTTAAATGCTGAGAACATAAGAACATCTGTAATGAGTCAAAGTAAAGGTCTGTTTGGACTGCTGTGCATGTATGCCAGTGGCCAGTTTAGGATGCTAGAGACATGAATGGGGCAAGCAGATGATGATATACTTCCCCTCTTGCAGTCTTTCCTAAACAAAAATTCTAGAGGATTTCCAGGAAGTGGACCAGCAATAATCATGGTAAATTTACATGGGTTATAATTTATCAGCCACTCAGAACAGATTTTAAAATATTTTATCAGTAACACACAATACAAAGCATTAGCAAAAATTGCACAAGAGCTTGTAAATTAATATGGATTTAGGGTATATTTTTTTCAAATCAGAGAAATTCTGACAGAAAGAGTTGTTATCTTCCGTTTTGTTTTGGAACATTAAAAATGTTGCATTCATTTTGATTCAGGATGTTGTCTTTTGTACTTGTCAATGTAAAGGATGAAAATAAATAACTGAACAAAATGTAATTCTGACCTTGACACTTGCTGTCAAAAAGGGATTTTTTCACTTTTGAGACAGAAAATTTTTATTTGATGACATAAATTACTTACTCTCTTCCACTGCTATTTTTAATACAGTTTCTTTTGATTGATGTAAAATAATTATAATAACAGCATCCCTTGAAAAAATTGCTACGACTAAAATGGTGAATGTGAACTACACTGACAGAGAAAGAATACAGCAATAGGCTGGACAATGCATAATTCCTTTGGGTAATATATAGTCCTCTGTTGTGCCCATCACTTACTGAAGACCTTTCTTTCTTTTGTGTTTTACATTCCTCACAAATAATGAATTATCTGTTTTAGTCAGTTCTCGGTATGGAGTTGTTAATGAAAATTCAGTTTTAGAAGTAGAAAATGTTGTTAGGGAAATATTTGTCTAGTAGAAACCATAGAAGTAGCTTGACAGGGTGAGAGCGTTGGAGCTGTTCAGCCTGGAAAAGAGAAGATTTTGTGGCGACATTATAGCACCTTCCAGTATCTTAAAGGGGCCACAAGAGAGCTGGTGAGGAAGATTTTATAAGGGCATGTAGTGATAGCACAAGGGGGGATGGCTTTAAACTATAAGAGCATCAGTTTAGATTATTTATTAGGAAAAAGTTCTTTACTGTGAGGATGGTGAGGCATTGGAATGGGTTGTCCAGAGAAGCTGTGGATGCCTCGTCCCTGGAAATGTTCAAGGCCAGGGTGGATGGATCTTTGAGCAGCCTGGTCTAGTGGAAGGTTGGAAGGTCTGTCCACAGCTGAGGGGTTGGAACTAGATGATCATTAAGGTTTCTTCCAGTTCAAAACATTCTGTGACAAACTCTGTTTCTTTGCGTATACTGGCTCCAGCTTCCTTGAGAAGTTAATTCTGGTTTAGGGGCTTTGGGGGCAACAATTAGAGGATGTCCAAAGGAGGCCATCAGGATGGTAAAGTGGAAGCCGTGTGAGGACCAGCTGAAGTCACTTGGTCTGTTCAGCCTGGAGAAAGGGGGTCTAAGGGGAGACCTCATTGTGGTCTTCAACATCCTCATATGGGGAAGAGGAGGAGCAGGTACTGATCTCTTCACTCTCATGACCAGTGACAGGACTCAAGGAAATGGCATGAAGCTGAGTTGGGGGAGGTTTAGTTTGGATATCAGGAAAAAGTTTTTCACACAGAGGGTGGTTGGGCACTGGAACAGGCATGCCAGGGAAGTGGTCCCAGCACCAAGCCTGACAGAGTTCAAGGAACCTTTGGACAATACTATTGGGCACACAATGTGACTCTTGGGGATATTCTGTTCAGGATCAGGAGTTGGACTGAATGATCTTGATGGGTCTCTTCCAACTCAGCATATTCTATGATTCTGTGACATTTAGAAACTGGTATTTAGATTAAAACCAGAAATAGAAAACTGCTAAAACCCAGATTACATCTAGATATATATAGAAATACAAATAATATTGCATTTAGGTGGACTCACATTAGTTGCAGATAGTTTATGCCAGGATGGATTTCCTCTAAAAGAGATTTCAGTTTTTGTCTTTGATTTTGAGTGAGGATCTATAAGGCTTTGTGTACAGAAAGATGGCAATTCTTCCCCAGTAAACCATCACTGCATATACACTGTAGGTGTAGCAAATGCAGGAATGTGCTGCACGGGTGCAGTGCAGTCAGGTACAAGGTTGAAGTCTCCACAAACTACAGGCACAGCCTGTGTGAGTGTTTAGTCACCCTCAGTGTCAGGATATGCTTTCTTGTGTTCAGATGTTCTGTGGCTTTTTTTCCAGGGGTAAATTGAGCTTGAACAGACTGCACACCATGAAATGCCCCCTTCACTTCTCCACAAAATGGCAGTTATTTCACTCAAATGCCCAAGAAAAACCTCAGCTTTCTGTCACACCAGCCCAGAAAGCCCTGCAGGAGCTCTGCTCACTGGCTGGGACCGTTCCTTCTTAGACCAGGGTCAGGAGCAGAGTTTGCAGCAGAACTTCTGGGAGCTAGTATTGAGAGTGTGTTTTCCTGAGGCGTCTTTCATCTGCCAGAAATACAGCTGTTTTGCAGCACAGTGGTTCCTTCCTTCCAGCAGTGAGCACGTCTGAACTGTACCTTTAAAGCCTTTGCATTAAAACAAGGCTCAGAGTAGCTAATAGGTCAGGTTACAATATGATCAGTCAAACAAATGTTTTTTAAAAGCTTTCCTGTGTAATGTGACCTAGGGAAGTGCATTAGCTGAGTAAATATATTGTTGATTTGTTTTTCCATTAGCAATGAGTGATTTCTCTCTGAGTGACCTATAGCACTGCTTTCTGGGAATAAAGCTATATTGATAAAGAGAATGGAATGTAAAGGAAGTATTTTCTTCTTTAGAGAAAACTTGTACACAAAACCAGGGTACACTGGTTTCTCTAGTTTTATATTCTTTAGATATGACATGGCTTTTCTGCTTTGTCTTCCTTTATCACCAGGTCAAAGGAGTCATGCTGTATATTGTAACAGAGGTACTGTTTTCATTTTCTCAGCATCTATACTTAGGCTATGCCTTTAAAAAAGACAAATTCATCTTGTGACTGTCTGCTGTGTGACACATTATATAATTTGATGTATATTTATTTATATCCCTCCATTGCAAGGAATGGCAGTTTTCACCAAAAGAAAACAAGACGTTCATTCTCATTTTTCTGGGGATCCAAGATGTATCTGAGCAAACAATTTCCCTCACTGTTTGCTTCAAGATTGAGAACAGGAAATACAGAATTGGGATGGAGAATATGACAAAGCATGTGGCACTATAAGATAATCTTTTAGAATTGAGTTTGCCCCATGATAGACCCTGCCTGAAATTTTCATGCATTTGTGCTTTTCTGATGTGTTAAGAAGTAAGTATATATGCACTGTAAATTGATATTCAGCGGATTTGTTAGTATGCAGATCTTTGCAAGATAATCAAGAGAGCGCTTGGAAAGTATTGCGATAATAAATTTCTTAGAGCAGATGTTCCTTAGCAGATTTTATCTGTGTCATTTCAATGATAAATCCTTCTGACTTCTTAACCTTTAACTACAGTTGCACACTTACATTTGATTCTGGGAAATAAAAGAAACTGAAAAGAATTTTATAAAATGAGTGTAATTTATCTGGAGGTCACCAAGTCTATGATAATGAAAAAAAATTGCCCCTAAAACTTACCATTAGGAGGAAGAAAAGGTTAGAAACTGTGCAAAACTGTTAGTAAAATGATTGCATCTTGCATTTTGAATTATAGAAGTTCTTGCTAAAATTTTTTCTAACATATTAAGCCAAAGATCTAAATCTAACCTTCCTAAGTTATACTGCCCCCTGTATACTATATACTGAGTTTTGGGTTTTGTTTCACAGATGGATTCAGCGTGGGATTCTTCTCACATAATTTTAACTTTCTAAAATTAAGGTATACATACTAAAATACTCATCAAGGCTGTCTTCATAATTAGTAGAGAAAACCTAAACTAAAGGAAAACTTTATGCACTTTAGAGACCTGTCTTAGCATGGGATTAGTCATATCTGGGGTTGCTTAAGTATCACATTTGCTGTGGCTTAGTGCTGGCACAACCATAGGCATTAATCAGTTTTGGCATTTATCCTAGCTACAGGCTTTGTCCACAAGATGAAAATTTGTTCTACTTACTTGGATTCTGAGCTGTGGTGGGTTCAAATCCCTTTCTACCCATGGATGTCCTTGGTGAAAAAAGTTAGACCTACCTCGATCTTTGAAGTCATGAGAATTGCTTACCCAAATACTATTGGGAAAGCAAGCAGGAGTGTCCTTGTGCCTTTGCCAAGTGCAATTTGTAACAATATTTCTTCCCTTCCTCCCACCTTAAACTGGAGCTCAGTAGATTAAGTACTGAGGGTTACCTAGACACTGTTACTACATTTTTGCTAGAAAATTAAACAATATCAAGGAATATTTTTAGCATTCGTGTCAAGTGATCTGGTCTGGTCATGAACTTAAGGTTAAACTATTTCCCTCTTGAACAGAGCAGCAAACTTCCTGTTCTTGGCTTGCGTTACCCAACCTTTGCTGAGAATTCCTTGAGAGACTGCAGTTGGACCTGGACAAAATCATGCTAGAGGTGATTCAAGTGGCATGGAAAGTGGTATTTTTCATGTCAGAAACATTCTGTGGTGGAGTGGATTAGCCCCAGACAGCAATTCAGACCCACAGAGCTGTTCACTCACTGCACCTTGGTGGGATGTGGGAGAGAATTGGAAGAATAGAAGTAAGAAAACTCACAAGTTGAGATAAAGACAGTTTAATAGGGAAAGCACAAGCTGTCAAACAAATCAAAGAATTAATTCACCACTTTCCATGGGCAGGCAGATGTTCAGCTATCCCCAGGAAAGCAGGGCCCCGTCACACTTAATAGTGACTTGGGAAGACAAACACCATCACTCTGAATGTTTTCCCCTTCCTCTTCTTCCCTCAGCTTTATATACTGAGCATGACGCCACATGGTGTGGGATATCCCTGTGGTCAAGGGAGGTCAGCTGTGTCCCCTCCCAGCTCCCTGTGCACCTCCACCCTCCTCACTAGTGAGGTGGGTGAAAAGCAGAATAGACCTTGACTCTGTGTAACACTGCCCAGCAATAGCTAAAACATCCCCATGTTATCAAGACTTTCTATCACAAATCCAAAACACAGTCCCATACTAGCCACTGTGAAGAAAATTAACTCTACCCCAGTCAAAACCAGCACGTCTGGTATTTTTTGTTTTGTTGTTTTTGTACTCCAGATGATGGAGTACATACGAGGCATTAAAAAAGAGGAGTTTTTTTATACTCAATTTGGCAAGTATAGCTGTGGGAACTTCTTATTTGAAAAATGAAACTCTGAGGAGCATCATCTAAATGATGAGATATTTATGAAACTTTGTTCAGTTTTTTCTGTGACACCAGGAGTCATTAAGCATAGCTGGTAGTGCTCCACAGCCTGGGAGCTTTTCCACTATACACTGTGAAAAGTGAAAAGTGGAAGAATAAGCAGAAAGAAGTGCAGTGTTACTTTTCCCGTCACTTCAGGATGATGATGCATCAATGATGGAGAAAGAAGAAACAGTAGGAAATCAGGTAGAAAATTTTAGGATTTTTGAGGCTTCTGCCTCTCTTTAGCTTAGAAAATCCTTGGAGTGAGCAACAACTGGACTACAGCCATTATACAATGGTTGCAGTGATGTTTCTAGAACAATATATAGCTGCCAAGCCATTATTGAAATTTTCTTGTCTGCAGTCCACAGACACAGCTGAGCTAATGTGAAATGTATACCTTAAAGTCTTTTTTCTTTCCCAGCAAATGCATATATCAGGAAATGTAGGGCTGGGAAATAGGGTTTTCTTGGGGAAATTAATTTGAAACCATGGTGGCTATTTGTTAACAATGCTGCAAGTAAGGAGAAGGACAGTGAGGACAAGTTCATATCTGTCCCTTCCTCAGAAGGTGTTTTAGACACCCAAGGCTGATAAGAATATAGACATGCCTGAAGTTATTTGGTGTCTCTCACCAAATTTCAAGGTTTCACTCTGAATGAACCTGAGATGCAGTCAAAACTTGTTTATCATCAAACCCAGAAACAAACCCTGTCAACAGCCAGAGCTACTGCAAACAAACAGCACCAGTTTATAGGTTCATAAATATCAGATGCAGTGCTTTGAAAACTGTATTCAGCAGTCCCAAATGCCATGGTGGCAGCTGAGCAAAGATTAAATGAGTAATGGGGAAAATTCCAAGTGCTTGCTTTTATGGGGAGAAATCTCTTGGGCAGCAAAACCAGAAGACAATATAGGCATAATTTTTCTGTAGTATGTTAAAGAACAATTTAACCCACAACTATATCTCTTTTTGTTCTGAGAGAATGAGGTGACTTCCTGATAATAAAGCTCCTGTAATAGAGGAGACAGCCAACACATTAGGGTGTCAATAAGTACTCATCCGAAGAATTAATACATTTTTCTAAGGTTCGGGGCTTATTTTCAGTCTTGTTAATAACACAAGCAATATGCCTTTTTTTTTTAGCTGTGCAGCAGAGCTGAAAATAAGAGCAAATTGTACATCAAGATACAATCCAAGTTAGGATGGGTGCAGGAAAGGTTGGGTTGTGCCTATTGCTGAGCAGTGCTTTAGCAGGCTATGCTTCTGTAAGTGCTGCTGCTGTCACTGTGATGTGACCTTTTCTTCTGGCTTGATGCTTGAGATAGTAGAACAGGGTATCAGAAGTCCAGGAAGAGCCTTCCTTCTCTCTCATCACCATGCTGAATTATAATTATTTGGCTACTTCCATGTCTAACAGCTTTCACAACATAATTTTTGTCAGTACATATTTTACAAGCTGTTGTAAGAAAAGTTTAGAATCTGGAGAGGATTTTTTTTGGCTGCTATAAGGTAACTACAATTTCATGCCATAATTTTCACAGGTTCTATTGTCTGTGGTTCGCTGTAGTTTGCATTCTCAGTGTAAGTTCATCCTTCTCCAAATAAACACTTTGTTGGTCACATTTGCAGTAGAAGATACGAAGGGACAGAAAATATTGCTAAATTGAAAACACGAGGTCTTTGGGATGCAAATTTCTTTGGCCTCAGGTTAGTTTTAACATGACTTGTGTACAGGCTTGTAATAGAAGCCCGAACTGAGGCTGGAGTTCAAGGATTTGATTTGATTTGATTCTGATGGGTTTCCTAAATAGTTCTCCACATTTTTTGGGGGGAGGGAGAGGGGGTGGTAGCATTGGTTTTGTAAAATTTAAATTAGTTTCTTAAATTTTACTTGCACATTAAATTTTATTGCACAGCTATGCCAGAATTAGAACTAGGGGGTGGACACGGATCTTGGGTTAACTTTAGAGACAGAGAGTCTGAGGAAGGGTGAGGTAGAAGCCATGTCCTGTTTTGCAGAGACAGTGGAAGATACTCTCTGAATTACTTCCTCTGTTAAAGTTCTTCAGTTGGGTGAAATTCATGGGTGTCATAAACTGAAGTATGCTGCACTCAGCATGCTTTCACTGTAGTCTGTGGGGCTACTCAGTATGAATAAAGGCAACTGACTGATTTTGTGTAACTCATGTGCAATTATAGCAGTGAAGGTAAGAGTGGGACTGTAAATAATCAAAGTAAATGAGAAGGCAAAATGCTCTAGAGCTTTTCTCACCTAACAACACAGAAGTGAAGGGCAAGGGTTAAGCAGTTTGCATTACTTGTGGAAACTTATTAACTTATTCATCGAGAAGCAAAAGCAAGTGAAAGGGCACCTTCCACATCAGTATTTGAAGCAGGTTGTAAAAGCATTTTTAATGAGGATGAGACCTAGGTAGAAATAAGGCTTCATTTTTCTTGAGAAATCATCAAGTAGGATTGCACGGCTCATCACGTAGCGCAAAGAGAGTTCTTTAGGCAGGAGCGAGTTTGCATGACTCCTTGCAGAGGTGCAGGCACGAGCCAGGCACAGCTTTGTCATTGTGCTGCATGTCACAGCCTCCTTTTAACAAGCTGGTCTCTCTTAGCAGGAGAAAATGTTTGTCCATCCAAAGCAGGACTGCTATTTTGGGCAGCACTTAAACCCTGCCCTGGGTCGTGTAGTTGTGTTGTAGTCTAGCCTGCCAGCCGTAATGCCGTCCTGCCAATGTCTTTTAGTGTGATCCAAGAGCACTTTGGCATCCTGCTTGAGCTCTGATCTGGTTGTAAACTAGAGATAAAATAATGTACCCTCTGTGTAGTCAGTCATTCTTGTTGTTAAAATACTGCTTAAATATTGTTAGGGCCAGTATATATGGCAAAAGTATGATAAAAATCATCTCGTGACAAATACCAGTTCCTGTTCTGGTAGTGGCTGCAAACTTCAGTATAGTTAATCTGCTTAAAAATGTTTGTTCTGTGTGAGTCAGAATAGAGCAAGGGTGAGGGTTTGGCTCAGAAAGTTGCTCTTGCCTCATGCATGAACAAGAAAGGATGTCAGGAGAAAGGGAGAGAGGGAGATTGTAAGTTAGGAAGATAACTACCAACACATCACATCAAATGGGTGGTTCAGAGGTTCCTAAACTAAGGTGCCTCAGTCATGACTGGACTTAGAATGAGTTATAGATATCTCAGCCTCAACTGTGTTGCTTATAGTTTGTTTTTGATAAAATTTGGTATTGCAGCCTCACAGGGGTCTGTGAGAAATTTGCTGTGGTCTGTGCAGAACTGTGATACAACACAATAGTCTGTTACAGAACTGCCCCATATTTGAAACTCCTGGTCTTGTGTAGACATTTTCCTGGTTATTATTAATGTGTGCTGAAAACCATTGTACAGACCTGTCTTTTTATGGAATGTGTGTCACAAACATTTAAATTGTAGTCCCAAAATAATCTAATTTTGAAGTATTCAGATGTTGTTTTGTTTCACTTTAAAAGTTTTTCTAACATTTTTAAAAGTAAAATAATCAGTGTATGTAAAAAGTAAAATTTCTTCTTTTCCAGTGCTCTGTGATAAATCATCTGCTGTTACCACAGCACCATTTACTCATTCCTGTTCTATTTTTTCACATTTTTTCCCCAGCCAACATTATGCAACAATCAAGTATCTAACAAATAAGTTGTCTGATTCAGGGCATATGAGTGAATTAGAGCCTCTGTGGCCTCACCTTCACATCTGCAATTGCTTTAAACTTTTCCCTGGAAGTGCACACATATCCCAGGAAGAGATTTGTTCAACTTGTCTTTCATGTCAGCTTCCAGATCCAGTGCACGTCAGAGTCATGGGCATTTATCATTTCCTTTGTACCTTAAGCAAAGATAATGCAATATTGCTAAGGAGTGTTGATTCTACAGCAAACTTTCCAGCTTGCATTGAGTCAGATTAGCCTATACAGTTTCACTAGATTTCAAACTGGTTTTCTTGCATAATGAAAAAAAATTGCTCAATGAAATAATCCAGTGGTGTATCTGTGTGTGCCCAAATTAATTTCTGATTTAATTTCACTGACATTGTCAGGCTCACAGTATGGAAGAATTTGGCTTGTTCAGTGTAGTCTATCACTATATTCCAGATTAATTTTAATGGAATTGCTACTATGTCTTGCGTTGTCTTCTTCCATTAGAACTATGCACTCAAAGAATAAAATATAGCATTGTAGGGGTAAACAACAGGGATTTGTATGTGCATCCAGTGTATGCAGAAAATATTGGCATTTCACTGTGATTGCACAGGAAAAATTTTATAATATATGAGTACCTTGCAGGATTTAGTTCTTTAATTTTGCTTTTGGCTTTTTGTATGAAATCATGTAAAAAGAAGTTTAACTCTGTACTCCAGGAAAAACTTGGGTGTACAGATTGGAGCCAATTTAGAAGGCAAAAAGGAAAGTAATGTTGATATTTATATTTTAATCAATGTTTTGGGGGAGGGGAAAATACATGAAGAGTTGCCAAACTGAGTTCTATGGATTCTTTTCCCTTTGACAGTATCAAAGTTTTATGCTTTCTTGAAATTAAATGTATAGCATTGGTAAAACTGTGACTCCCATTATGAGCACTGCAAAGTAACATCTCTTACAGATTATGAGGGCATGGAGAACAGGAACAAAACTTCCCAGTGCAGCCTCTTCGGTTTCTGTCAACTCAGGGGTTAAAGGTGAGCTTTATGCTCAGCCTTGCCTTTTTGAATCATTACCCACACTGACAACATTTTATACTCTTAACAGAGGAGTAAATGGAAGGCAATAAATATGCTGACCAGTTTTCTATAATCTTTAGATCAATGCTGGAGTCAGATGAACTATGAGGACCTGTTTCATGGGCATGGTGCTTTCACACTCGTAGGACAGCAACAGCTATCATGTCTCCACCATTTTCATTCAGTAGCTGGGTAATGGTCTCTGCCATTAAAACTGTCCATTTCCTACTAAATCAGCTTTGGAACTTCATCTCCTCTTATGCATTCCAGTTTAGCTGCAGCAGCTTGCAAGGTAATCAGGGTCATCTGGCAGTCACTTAGTCCAAAATGTCTCTGTTAGTGCTGTCAACCACTAAGTGCTCCAAATTACTCTGTATTAGAGAAATACACTTTTTAGCTTTGAGATCTTTTTTAGTACAAATTTCATCGGTTGTTTATTTAATATTTTCTTCCATGGAATTTATAAAAATGTTGAATGCCAAGGTAGGACATGAGCATAGGGAGGATAACCTAATTTTTTGAATTGAGAAGTATGAATGTTTTTATGGAGCCATATGTATTTTATCATCCTCCTTATGAAAAGGGTGCAATAGTAGAGAATGATTAATCACAGGGAAACCACTGTTCCGTCATCCTTCTCCCAAGAGGTACTTTACACAGTTTGTGCAATACAGCATTCAAAACCAAACCCTCAGTATTTATTTTCCAGTATCTCACCTAACGACAGAATGAGTAACCATCACATGAACAAAGAGCAATCTGTTTGCTTTATAAACGACGCAGTTTCAGCTACTTATGAAATAATGAAATCTAACACCTAACAGTAACATCAAGTGAATATGACAACTTACATTTTTGAGCAGTGTGTGAGAAGGAAAAAGTAAACTGTAGATTGCACGTCAATTCCTATTGTAAAGATGAATACTATTTGTTTAATAGTGATGATTCATGAGACCCTGGAGTTGTATACAGCTGAGATGTGTGATGCTTGCAGAGGTTCTGTACTCCAGTTAATTGAGGCAAGAGTATTTTTTTCCTGCCTTCACTCTCCGTTTGTGTCTGGTCTGTTCTCTACTTGCTCACAAAGGCAGCTCACACTGTATGCCATCCTGTGGGCTCACATACTGTGCAAAATAACACACAGACTCCACTTGTGTTAAACTTGTTTTGTCCTCTCAAAATAAATACTCACATAGCTACTCTTACTGCAGGTTTTTTCTTTGTGCGTGTGTATGTAATGAGATCCTTACGGACATCTCGTTGATCTTTCTTACAGTAAGTCTTGTGCCTTCCTCTGTTTTTCATGCAAGGTATTACAGTGCTCATTCCCATTTCTTCCTCCATTGCAACTCTAAAAATAATCAGCCATGAAAGTAGCTATTGAGTTTTATTGTTACCAGCACAGTGAGATTAATAGTGGTGAATATACTGTACCTCACTAAAAGGATGCCTTAAATTGACACATCTCCCAGGACAGTCAAGGAGTTCTGAGAAACCCCAGTGTTTCCTGTTACTCCTTCCATGGGTCTACATTGATTTTTCCAGTAGTCTGTGCCAAACAGGAACAATTTGCTTTATAGGGAGGTAATAAAACAGTCTTTACAAGCAGTTAATAGAGTAAAGCAGGTCAGAAACTGGATTTGTGTTTGTAGGAGAGAGAGGATATGATAGCTTAGTATCTTTCAGTGAAATTCTAAATTAAAAAAAAAAAGATTGCTGTTGTTTGGGACCACTGAAGGATTTAATTTTTGTTTATCACCTGCTTTCATTTCAAGAAGTTGTTATTGTTATTTCAATGTAGTAAAAGTATTTCAATTCAACCTTTTCCTTTGCTTATCTGTGATTTTTAATAGAATACAACACAGCCTAATATAAATTAAGAAGGAAGACAGCATTAAATGTTTTTAACATGGTCAAAATAAAATCATTTCCCACTTCTGGTGTGCTTTCAGGAAGTTCAGATAGCTTTTTAACTTCTTCTTATTAAACATACAATTGAAACAAATCCATTCTTATGAAAATGATCAGAATATTAGTTTTCTCAGTGAAATTAATTCCCAGTGGCTGTGATCCACACTAGACACTATTCAAGGAGTCTATGTTTTGAAATTTATCTTCTGAATGCCAGGCTATACTACTTTTTTTCTCGGTCACAATATTAGACTTAAATTAGGTGTATGTGCCATCACAACATTTTTTTTGCTCTCAACCTTAAAAAACCTGGACTTAAAAAAGGTAACATGTATGACCTTGGGTTATATCCTCAGTTCTGCTGTGGCTATGTGAGTATCTGCTCTATTTCTTTTTATTGGTGTGTCAAGTAAAACTGCATCAAAATTGCCACAAAGTGAAAAGTTTGCCTTCAATTCCAGAGATGCTTTTTCTTTTTCCTATATTTGTGAAGGTTTAGCTCTTCTAAAAATAATTGTAGGAGACTTACAAGTGGAGACTAAGTGAAAAATGTTGAGGTGAACAATTAATTTTCTAAGGAAACATGAACAGAGGAATATTTTCAGACATTAACTAATAAAAGCAATAAACCCTTCTGTTTGCTCAAGATACAGTTAAATCTAATTTTATTGACAGTGATAGCAGTATTATTACATGATAGCTATGACTTTCTTCTTCATGAGCACCTGGAGTTGGATTAATTCTTCTGCTATCGTAAAAGTATATTTAAATGAGATGAGACTGCACTGCCTGTGTTAGTGTAATCGTCATGTTGCGAGTGTGAGTGGCATTGGAAAGAAGCAAGAAAGTCAGCCAGCTCAAGAAGTCTCACTGTGAAGAAGTAACAGAGCATTAATCAATTTTCTGAATTTTTAAAAAAAAATCTGGTAGAAAATACTCTCTGAATGCCATGCCTAGAAAATAGTGTGTCAAGCCTCCCAAAAGAAAAGTGTGTGTTGCATCTTATCCACATTTTATACCTTATAAAGGCTGTTGCATGTCCAGTCAGCATGGAAGACCCAATGGAGCCACCTTCTGAGATGTTTCACTGGCTCAGAGGGGAAGACTTTAATACAGAGGAAGGGATGTTCTGCACAGAACTTTCCAGTGGTTATTGGTGTCTCTGTAGTTCCTGGGTCATGCCATCCATGGATAGCTAATCTTGCTCAAGGGGTATCATTTGCTAGATTTCCTTCATGGACTCTTTTTTTTTGTTTGTTTGTGGGTTTTTTTAAAGCAGCTTAGTTTATGTGTCCTCCCTTGAATGGATGCATTAGCTTTGTTACTAAGTTACATAACTCTAGACCTGATTGCAGCTGGACATAAAGGTATGGCTGAGAAATCATACTGCTCTTGTGATTTATTATCAGTCATGTGCAGTTGCAGTGCACTCAATATGTGAACTTTTCATGTAAATTGAAAACATTTTGCAATTCTTTTCAGGAATGAAGGTTATTAAGAGACAAGATGTCCATGAAAGGCAGCTTTCATGTGAACATTTCAGTACTACAGGCATGGTTTTTCCATCTGGACACAAAATCCTTCTATAGCACAAAGGCTTTGCAGGTCAATATAACTGTAGAAATGATTAAGCAAAATAATTTTACCCCTCCTTAGTTTATATCCAACACCTCATTAAAGAAAATAGCTTGTATTAAGTGGTTCATGGTCATGATGCCAAATGTTCAGCTAAAAATCAGAGCTTCAGCTTGTATGTGTAGACATGACTACATTTAATCTACTGAATACGTATAACTTTACTTCAGTTACAAGTATCTATAAGCATGCTGGGTCCTGAAGAAGAGGCAGAAAATTACTAGTTTTTCTTCAATTAGGCATTTTCTAATAATATTGCAGTGTCTGAGACCTGTGAAGCCACCCACTGTTAAATTTTTCATAATGACCTTGTCCATGCTATTCTCACTGGGTCCACGTTTTGACAAAGTGTTTGGGACAGGTTGTAAACCTTGTTTTACACTTGTGAGTATTATTGTGTTGTACAAGTAACAAGGCCTTAAAGGACCTGGTTCATCAAGAATTTCCATGGAGCTGGTGTTCCTTCCCAGCTGAAAGGTGGATTCTGTCCGAATACTTCTGAGGAAAAAGAAATTATGTTCGAGTCAAATTTTTCCACAGCTGGTTCATACCCCGCTGAGTTAGGTGGCAGTGATTCATAGGTTGCTGGTGGTGTATGACAGTAAAGTCTATTACAGTGCTCAGCAGTAAGATAAATGCAAATAATGATGATGATAGAATTCATGCATGGCTTTTTATCAAAGAACCTCTGTACATTTTGCAAATGTTGCGTCAAACCTTAAGATGAATTGGCTGCATACAGACAACCCATAATAAAAGGGAGGGGACACAAGAGGTTGGCAGCATGCCACAAAAGAGTCTTCAGCTGCTTGAACTTCTAGCCTTCATTTCCAAAGTCTCCATCCAGCACTACGACAGCTGAAGGGAAGCTTCCTGTATCTTCAGGCCTGAGGCAGTATTGCACTACAGGGTCTGCCCTTAGCCTTATTGCTCAAAGGATGAACATAAAATGAGGTTTTTAACTGCTTGTAAAACATTTCAATACCTCAATACATTTGTTAAAAGAAAGGTGGATATATGTGTGTAAGCAATTGTGCACATACCCTGATGTGAAGTCACGCGTGGGCTTTTTGGTTTTATTCTAGGGTAATTGATAATTATTCTGGAGAACAGAAACCTCTTGCAGGAATCCATTCAGAGTTAGTTCTTCTGATCAATGGAGAATTCACAGAAGTCTTTTAGAAGTAATAATAGAAATTTAAAGACAATTATAGGCATAACAGAAAGTTGATAACAGAAACAAAATCTTAGTTGAAGACTGTCATCTAGCTAATAAACTGATGAAGTCAGCAGTCACTGATTTTATCAAGCAGCAGGTTCTAAAACACATCAGATATTTTACTGTTAAAATTTACACATATTTTGCCCATGTAAAGAAAACTTGATTGATAGAAAATTAAGTATTTCCATGGAAATTCACTTAAATTTCACCACAGTTATCAGATCAACATCTCAACATTCATGAGAAGACACGGGCTGCAAAGAATCTTCTTCTTACCCTGCCATGGATGACACAAAACAACCTCTCCTCTTCACCCATCACTTTGACCTGCAATACTTGGCCTGTGACTCTGAAGAAGAGTTTTTTGAGGGACTGTTATATGGGAAGTGTGCTTGAGTGGTATATTCCTGCATTTCAAATTTCAAAAATCTATTACATGTCCCAATTGCCAGTAGAGTTTGCTTCAAATCTTAGTTTTTGATGAGCTCAGGAAGTGTTGGCTGATGTGGGACTGACGTTCCTGACGGAAAGAACAACAGAGCTGTGGGAAGGCCCATTCTGGGCTGCTGCCAGAAACAATATAGCCACATTACTGCTGCACTCTGTACAGATTAATTAGCTCTGTTGAGAAGCAAGTGTCACACTGTGCTAACATGGCTACCTTTGTTCTGCATCTTCAACTAACTCATTTAGACCTGATTTAGCTACCTTTAGATAAGTGTGGTTCCTTTATCCTTGGACTACATCAAGGTAAAATGGCTCATTCTACAATGCTAATTATTTCTGGCAAGTTATGGTCAGTGTTAATCAGTGACACGTAGCAGATGCTTTGTGATGGTATCATCTTGCTCTTTCTTGTATCCACCTGTTCAGAGGAAAACAGCTGACCTGTAAAGTCATCTCCCAGATCTGCTGATGCACATATGGAGTATTGCTACTCATTTCTCAACTCCAGCAGTGGTGTAACTCTTTCAGTCTCAGGAGTTGCTAGCAAAGAGCAGGATAACTGCTAAGTCACTAATCCAAACAAGATCTCTCTGGTCAGGGCCTGCTCCCTTGTCCCTGAGGACATGCATTCTTGTGTATATACTTGTCAACTTGCACAGTAAATGGGGAGTATTGACTCACTTTGTTGTTCCTTGAATTGTCTTCTTTCTATTACTGGGAGAACTGTTACAGCTATTTAAATATTTGGCTTCAGAACTAAGCTGATTTTGGACACAGTCACTGTGGAATCCAGAGTTTCTCTGCAGTGCTCATATGATCAAGCTTATTAAATATTTATTTGTATTGCTGTACATATACCAAGCCTGTACATATAATCCTGATACAAGGACCTAATTTGTGATGCTGTGCTAGAAAAAGCCAGAAATATCTGAAAAGGAGAGAGAGAGCATATCACTTGGCAAGTCACAGTGAAGCATGAACTCTGATGGTACAATGGTAACTGCTAATTGGATGTTATGAGGTAAATGCCTAAGGGAAGCTGCCTTCACCAAACAAGTAAGTCAAGAGGCCAATCCTTGTTGGCAGGGAAGTTCTAAGTATTAGTACTCATGTGAAACAGCCGTAGGGAAATGAATCATACAACTGAAGGTTGCTTGAAAATGTCCTGTCACTGGGTGCGCTACTCTGAGTTTGTGTGCAGCACAGTGAGCAAATTTCAAGTTACTGGAGTAAGAGGAAATTTTTGAATAATCATCACTGTATAATGACCTAGATGACAATGGGTAGGTTAAAAATAAGAAATGCCTGTTCGGATGTAAGGGAAATGAGAGTTGCCTTCCTCTGGGAATCAGGGAAAAATTGAATGTGAGGAAGAGAATGTCCAATTTTAAACCTGATTATTGTCTCCTCCTGCAGCCTTGCACAGTCTGTAACACATTTTCAAAGGGATGTGAAGTGCTACCATTCAGATTTTGTAAGGCTACCACTCATGCTCTGACTTCCCTATGAGTGTGAGTCCACCCAGGTGTGAGTCCACCCAGGTCAACATAACAGAGACTCCAGTTTTGACCTTTCTGGCTTTAGATTTCTTTTAATACCCCCATTTTAGGAGAGAAGATGGAGCATCCAGTGGCAAACTGACCACAGTTTCACTGCTGACAAGTGTTGCATGAAGGAGAACTGGATTCATGGGGTGTCCATAGCACTGTTTTCAGAGATCGTTTGAAATATTTGCAAGGAAAACTGCTTACGAATTGGAAAGTATAAATGACAGTTCCCAGGATATTCTATATTCTCTCTGTCTCAATGAATGATACTGAAGGATACCATTTTCCCAGACAAATTACGCTAGAAATACTCTGAGAGAAGTGTCTGGGCAGTAGGAATATGTGAAGTTACAAGGAGTCATGATTTTTCTTCTCATGACCTCACAGCTCTGCGTACCTCCAGAGAAGGTGAGAGAGACTGAGCCAGCCAAAGAGGCTCTCTGGGCTCCCTAGTGGTTCCTATTATCCTGACAGACACTCCCTGGTCTGCAGGCTGATGAAAGAAGTCAATCTTCTTCTATAAATTATATAATTGGAATTGCTGATTAATTGTATTTGAACATTTCATTGCAGTAATCTTTTGTATAAAAATATCTGCAGCTAATGTGGTTGTCCACAGCAGGAGATTCCATTTATCACTTCCTTGTGCTCTGTTCACATGAATGGACATCCCACTGAAATTTGTCTACAATCTCAAGTGCACAGATAAATATTCTTCTGGACATTGGAATAATACAGATTTTTTCTTCTGTCACTTGCTGAAAGGTGGTTTTATTTCACAAACTGAGGCTTGAGAGGGCTGCTGTGACTCCATCTTTTGTGAAGTTTCCAATTGAGCTGATATCACATAGCCTGGTGAACTAGAAAATATTTACCAAAAATAGCAACTGGAGGTGAAAAAGTCGGGCCTTTGAAGATTTTTGGTGTGTTTTGCCTTTGGCATTCCTTCTGTAGGGTTGAGAGGTCCCCACTATGCTGAGAAAATGGAATAGTTTTCACAGAGCACAATAATAATGAAAAATGGAGGATTAAACTGCTTCAAACAGATTTGCATCAGTGAGCCTGAAGAATCTGACCCAAAGCTTTTAAAATGCTCCCCTAACTAAAAAAAAAAAATTGTTAAAAAATATTGTTAAAATCTGCAAGCTATAAATGTATACCTTTCCTTCTGAGCTATGTCCTCAGCTTTCTCAGTAGCATAAATAATTCCCCTCTTTGTTTTTTTTTTCACTGTTTTTCTATTTTCTGGTTTTCAAAGGGTGTTTCCCACCCAGTCTTTATTTACGGAGATTGATCATGTTTATTCCTTGTACTTAGCTTAATGAAACCAGCACACTTAACCTGTGAACCTAGGCTATTTTGGCTGGACAGTAATTTGGCTGAGATTGTCATTAAGGTTTCAGAGCGGATGTAGGACAGCGAATTGGCACCACTCTGCTGTCACTGCTGAAAGCTGAAGGAGGGTCCTTGCTACTGTCTGTCACTGTCTGGGGAGAAAGCTGCCACTAAGCCGTAGGGAGAGGTGTCCCAGAGTTCACATTTCCTCCTCTTTTAGCTTTCTATGTGGAAATGTTGGTTTTACCCAATTGCAGCCCCTTACATTTCCATTTCTGGGGTTGTGCCGTGTCTTCTTCCAGACATATTTAAATCTTTTGTCCAGGCATACTTTAAACTGGATAATTCCATTTTATCTTTTACTTTCTATGAGCCCATCAAGTGCTGCTGTTCTGTAATGACCCTTGTTTAAAAGGTTTGAACTGATATACATGGGAACTGTGTCCTTCAAGGGAGGAATTTAAAATTCATAGTTACCTCAGGAAAACTTCAAGCTCAGCAAGGGTCACATCTGGCACCTTCAAGAACCTGCCACATCCCTGCCTGTGAGCCTGTGATGTGATTTATTTGATTAAAATAACTGAGAGAGAAAGCCATTGAGAGAAAAGACTGCTCTTATATTGTGAACAGGCTGAATTGAACCTAAATTGTTTAACAGCCCAACAGTTATTTGAGTAATTAGGACAACCTCAGCCTCCCTGATATCTATGTTTGTTTAGTCACTAACTTTAAAGGGGCCTGGTTTTCAACCAATGACTGCCAAAGACCTTTTAAACTAACATTGCATTTGTCCCATGCAGTGCTGGGACAAGCATGCCTGTCCCATACAGATCCTGGGAAAGACATGCTGTGATGATTCGTCTGCAGTTGATTTCCTACAGAAAAAACAATTTTCCCCGAATCCATATGGTTAGCAAAATACATTGTTAGCAGAATTACTGTATACAGTGGCTGTGATAACACATGCTACAAGTTGTCATTTGTAATCATCACTGTTTCAACTGACTGTCTGCTCCTGGCTCATCTGTTGAAAGAGGGTAAGGAAAAAAATTCCATACTGTCTTGCTTTAACCTCAAAAAGGCAGGATGGTGCCATCAAGCAATTACAGGAGTTTGACTTCTTTTCTACTGAAAGCAGTTTTTTTAACGTTTAAAACCAACTAATGGATGAGTGAGAAAAAATCCATGCAGAATTATAAAACAGCAAAATAACTGAAAACCAATATCTTTTCAAGGAATGTGGAGAGGTGACATTTATCTACAAACTCATAAATTCCAAAATTGTACTACATGTTGAATTTTTAATATCTAATAAAAGATTTGTCCTGAATAGATATTTTGATGTATCGCCTTAAGAAAAAGGTTGTAAGTGAAAGAAGTGGTTATCCACTGCTAGCATCTGCTCTCCTTTTACACATCCCTTCCTTTTCTCTGAACGGCTCCTCTCTCCTGCTGCTTCATCACAGTCCATCAGATGATATTCTCTTTAGAAAGAACGAGACACTGTTTACCTGTCACAGCAGATGGAAACGTCACCACCTGAACACAAATACTGTGACTGTGTCCCTTTCTTTTCCTAGTCATGGATAACAGAGGTAATGGGGGCTGCAGAATGTGGAATGGGGACTATGTGTTATTGGGTACCCTCCCATAGTCAAGTTGGTCCTTAAACCACACAGGTATATCTATTCATATAATAGACATAAAGTAGGCCATTTTCCCTAAATAAAATTATAGGAAGAGATTAAGTATTATAAAATAAACATACATAAAAATATTTCTTTTCAGTGCTGTTTACTAGTTTGCAGATAATTCCAAATCCAATTCATATCTTAGCCCTTTTATATCCTGCAGTGTAAACATATTTATCAAAATAAATGCATTTATGCTGCAAGGCCATGTTTATAGCAGTGTATAACTTTGCTAAATTTAATGTGTTTGGGCACACATTTGTCATGCTGAATGTTTGACTCGGGAAATTATTTTTTTAATGGTTTGGCCGTTTCGAAAAATGAAGTTAAGGAAAAATACTGTTATTTCTTTTTTGCATCTGACAAAAAGATCACTGAACTTTCTTCAGAAGTTCGAATGCTCTCAATCATTTTAACTATTTGGGATATTTGTTATGGTAGTAGACAGATGTGTTTACAGGTTTTGAAAAAATCATATTGGTTTTGCCGGTTTCCAAGATTCTAAAATGAGTTTGATTTCTTACATGCCAAGAAGAATCCAGGACAACAGGGCAGTGGGATGTTTTGAACACTCCCCTTGGATTGAGCACACATTAAGCTCATATAACTCCTGCATGGTGACTGGATAGGATGTGTGACATCCCTAGAGCAGAGCAGATTTTTTTTATTATTATATTTCAAAACCAGTTCTAAAATACTGTGAGAACAGCACAGTCTTTAGAGGAAAACAATAATTCTCATTCAGTGCATTTAAGATCAGCAATACTCACCTACCCAATGATGAACACCAAAAGAGAAGTCAGAGTTTGCCCACTGCTGTGCAAAAAAGCACAACACACATGAGGAAGCACCAGCATTCCTGTGCTTCTTCTGTGAAGCAGGTCTTTTAGAAGATCCCAGTCTGTGTCCATGTCACTCAACACTGTATCGCAAAGGGTGTGAATAAGTTAGCAAAATGCTCAAATTGCCTTTTGCTGCATTGCTTGACTGTACAGCCTTGCGTTTACAGCCTTACAGCAGTGACTAATTTTTTTATCATTGTTTCTGTATGAGTGTAATGTAAATACAAAAATGCTCAATTTTCTGATACATTGAAATGTTACATGCCACCATTTTTAATTTGCATGAGTCATAATTTCTCAGGAAAATCAAAGAATAATTTTTTTTTTCTGATAACACACGTTTAAGTGTTTCCTTTATATTTAGGTCTTTATCAGTTTCCCAGAATTGAATTTTCTCTGTAATTCTGAAAGCCTTTATGGGAGAGAAAAAATCCTTTTGTTACATAAGAAGTAAGGATAAATCTGCAGGTTATTTATGTTGATAAACACTGCACAAGTACTTTGCAGCTAAAAGTTGAAATAAAACCTCTGAAAATTGGATGATGGTAGGTGGGAAGACACCTCTGCACAGCTCTGCAAGTGCCTGTATTACTGGAAATGAAAGCAATTGTGGTGTTTCAGAACTTGGTGAGAAGACTGAAATTTTATGGTTTGATCCCAGAGTGCCACATGTTGGCTTGTTTCCACAGGCACTCCAAACTCTTCTGCTGACTTCAGTGGCGTTGCTCCATGTTCACGCTAATGTGGTCGGAGGTCTCATTCCCTGACATTGAAGTCAAGGAAAAAGACACTGACTGCAGCCTGGATGACACACTCAGGACAAGCCAGGCTCCTTGTCTTTGTATGAAAATGTGCAAAGAGACCCATATCTTTGAGGCTAAATGTGAATGTGGCGGCATGGAATGAAAATCTTTCAGATTCTTCTTTCATTGTCCTATGACAGTCTTATTTATTTTTCGTATCTATAGACTGAAGCAGAAAATGGAGTAGCTTCCTGTGGCTAAATCAGATTCTGCCTCTGTCTCTCAGACTTGCTGTAGGAAATTCAAGGTACACAAGTACTATGGGTTTGCATTCTTTATAATTTTAGAGCTTTTTTATCGGTAACAGAAGTAAGAAAAACCTACATCTGCCACAAGAACAACCCAAAATCTGTCATGAGACTTATCAAATGCAGGCAGTGTGGAGCCTTCCTGCTGGTTTATGTAATACAGATCCGTATGCAGATAAGTAATATACCATATGACATACAATTGATCTATGCTAACTGCTACAGAAAAATAGGCATATTTTAAGGTGTAGAATTAATACAGCATGCAGGCCAAGCCATAATAAATAAGAAGTAGAACTGCAATAATGCCATAGCAATGCCTCAGGAACTCATTGGCATAGATGGACTTAGACGTAAATTACTCCAACAGTTAATTTACAGAGCACTGTAAATAGGAAGATTAAGTACAGGCCATGCTTTTCAAATTAGTATGCAGATAAAATTAGTGTAACACTGCATTTGAGAATTTATAAATGTATTTTTTTAGGAGGAAAAAACCCTGTGACCCATACTTCCCTGAACTGTTGTTGCTTGGTTTCAGGTTTCTGTTTAATCTGTTAAAGATGAAAGTTAAAAGGCACAAAGAGACAACTGCAACTGGTCTTCATATTTGTCTTCTGTCTCCCTCTGACTGTAGTGGTCATCTTAATAAACGAGTGTTATTATCTCTGTAGGAAAGATTGTCGTGAGCCTGTGAACCTCTGTATCAGTTATCTGAGAGTGACTAGTTTGAGAGTTGAGCTGTTCCATGTTATAATTCACTGGAACCAGGCAAAATTAATCACCCACCACTATTCTTTGTTCTATTTTCTGTTCTACCAGAGAAAAAAAAAAATGCAAGCAGGAAATTTAACAACTGCATTTGCTGCACTTTTGTTAATATTGAAAAGCATATTCACTCATAGTTGTTGTTATGGTGCATTTTTCTGGGGGGTTCAGATTTTCATATCAGCAAAATTTGGACAGAATAAATTCTCTTTCTTCTATTAATTTCACTGAAGGGGGGAGACTTACACATGCTTGGGATGTGTTTCCCTGAATCTGAGCAGGAAGTGGATAATACCAAATCTATTGTTCTCTGTGAATAAAGCCAGGTAAATAAGTAATACTTGTGGCTTTAATCATGCTGAAAGAATTCAGGTGAAGAGGGAAGTTATGCCTCAGGAAAAAGCAGAGAAATTTCCAAAGACCTTTACTGACAAGGTGGTTGAATGATTGGAGAAATAAATATTAATAGCCACATTTGGAAAGGATTGAGAACCACTTTTCAGGGTCAAAATCTGCTGCAACTCTTGTTGTTAGATCATCAGATTACTGGACTCATGCCAGTACTGTAGGAATGTGGCCAACTAAAAATCACATGGCAATCAGATGTTGGCACTTGGCACAAGGAAATGGCTGTGCTGGGCAGGCAGTTCTGGCAGTTACATGGCAAGATGCAAATGTGCCTTTCAACCACACGGAGGGCTGGAGATATATAAATGTAACACACTTCCTCTTACAGAAATTCTTACAAAGAGAAGGGATCCACTGTTCTAGGTGCTGTGTGAAGGCAGAGCTGAAAGACTCAGCTCTCAGTAAAATGAGGCTGTACAGACTGAGCAGGTAATTATGCAGAACTAGCCATAGGGTGGCTGTATTCTCTTCTCTTGCAGGTAGTAAATTTAGGATTTGTGCTAATCATGGAGAAAGGTACTGAACAAAAGACAAATTCTGATTTCTCTTACATAAGTGCAAATCTGCAATAACCTGGTCACTATTTAAAGTGTTGGCCCAGGAGTGTTTCTAAAGGGCTGGTTAGGACATGCACATACCTTCTGATCTCATTCCAGCCACAAGCAGGGATGTGTGGCGAATCTGTTTTCATAGAAAGGAAATCTGTATGGATATGCCGGAAAGGAACTTGGTTCGCTCCCAGTCAGCTCCTAATCCGGACAGCTACGGATATGGATCTCACAGGACATTGCAACATATAGTGAGGTCAGCAGTTTACTGAGATCCTTCTGAGAATCTCAGAAAAATAGCAAGATCAATTTGATTGCAAGAGTTCTCATGAAATTTCCTCTCTGTAAAACCATTTTACTTTTTTTTGACTTAACCACCAGTGCCTTAGGTTCAACCTCTATAGTATGAATTTTACAGAAAAATGTACTACATGGTAGAGTTGAGATAGAGGGTTAAAAATCCCCCAAAATCCCACCTGATCATCATCTTGGTTTAAGTAAGTATCATCTGTTCTAAGTAAATGAAAGTCTCTCTGAATATGGACTGTTTTACAACAGCTGAAAATTTGGATTTATGCCGCTTTTTATAATGAAAAACTTAAGATTGCTTTCTCACAATAATTTTATGTCCTCCCTCAGACACCTGCTTTTGACAAAACTGTGCATTTTCTCAGTTTTTTAGTTTTTGTCTATTGCATTTTTACTCATCTTGGTTCACTGCACTGTCATGTCTCCCACACAGTGTTAAACTGATGAATTAGATTGTGTTTCACCTTCTTGTTCTTTTCCTTTTAAGTGGTCTCTGCTAATCCTTTCTGGTCATGGCTGTTGCCCCACTTTTGCTGTATAGTTTGATTTTGTCTCAGTTTGCAGTTCCTTCACTGGACACTCTTGCTTTTCAAGTAGGGCAAGTATGACACCACAACAGGTTACAACAATGCCCTGACTTTGGTTTTCTGCCTAATTTGGTTGTGAGTTGGCTTTGTACCAACAGACATGGATCACATCACCAACTGTCAGTGGGAGCTATGCAATACTTGAGTTTTTAGCTCTTGCACCTGGCAATTGATCAAGGAGAGTTAAACAAGGTTCTCTCAGTGACTCTGATCTGAATTTGTAATTGTTTGTGTCTACAACTCTAATGCCTTAATTAAACTTAGACTTCATTATTCCATCTTTCATGGGCTTGCTGTTTCACTAGCTTGGCTGCTATTTAGCCAGTATGTTACCCAACTTCTGCTTCATGCTAAATGTGCTTTTCCCAGGTTGGCTTCTCTCTGTAAGGCTGCAATGTCACTGAACCTTTGAATTTATTTTGTCTTCCTGACCTCACTGGCTGTGTTTGGGGATTTTTGTTCTTCCTCTTTCACATATTCATAGTGGTACAAAACCTCATTGTATCCTTTCTGCTGACCTCATCAGCTCATATTATTATGACATGTTAAACATTTTTAAGTTTCTAGATTCTATAACATTTCCCAAACTATTAAATGGACTGTTTCTAAGTATTTGCTTCTCAGTATTTTTGCATCTCTAGGAGGCATAGTTTGGGCAATATTAAGGTATTTTACTACAAATAAAGTTATTTTTTCTCATAATATTTACAGTAGAACTTTAAATAGTAATGCAACCAGTTGGGTCCCTGTTATTTCATTTTAATAGATTGGATGTAAAAAATATCTGTAACTGTAGATCTCTCTTTATATTTTACTTTTTTTATCCAAAAAAATCTACAATCATTTCAGTTCAAACTTAAACACCTAGTAATTGTTTCTAGTGGAGGTCTCCATCTCTGGCCATCCACGCTTGTATTGCTTTCATCTGAAAATATTCACTACTTTTGAGTCAATATCTCCTTCCTGGAAACATAAATTTCTGCATATATATGCATAAATATTGATATAAACACTGGTTTAAAAGCACATTTTTACAATAAGTACTTGAATAGAAGCAAAAGCAAAAAGTGCTTGAGAAGAACAGTTGTTATATTTATTCTTTTAATAGATTTTCTTCATTTATTCCCTCATATTAGTTTCATTTTGATAAATCTGAAAGTTGTCTAAGAACTGTGTCTAGTCAGTCACTGTTCCTATGGTTCAACTTGCTTTTTCTGTCACCTTTTGAAGCTGGCCTTTGTAATATAACAAAGGTGTATAATCACGCCTACTGTTAGTCTTTTTTCTCCTTTCAAAAAAACTAACAAAAATAATTCGCTCTGGTTTGTTGAAAGCTTGGAAGCACTAATTGAAACTTCTTACAAAGTACTTCACAACTTGGTATGAAGAAGAATTACAAAATAGCTTTGGATGATTTTCTGCATTGTTGCATTTTATCTGAAAGGAAATGTTGTGGTGTTTTGTGCAGTCTTTGAGGGAGCAAAAATGATTGACCTGGATTGAGCCTTCGATCATATGAAATAATTTATCTAGTGAAGAACTGAAATGGTCTTCCATAGTCTAGCAGATAGCTATAACTGCACTACAGTTGCAGCAAAACAATATCTTAATTCATTACTTTGTGTTTTAAGATGTTTTGTCAAGCACAGCTCTGTTTTTTGCAATAAAGCATATAGGTGCATTTTTTCAGTAGATGCTTCACTCAGGTAAGGGGAGAAACCTCTGAATGAAAGGTGAAAGAGCAGAGAAATTTAAAATGTGACTGTTTAGACACAGATGCTTAGTTGGCCAGTTCTAAGCATTGGTACATTGTTTGTGCTATCATTGGCTACCTCAGAGACAGAGATGGTGACTCTTGTGCCTCTTTCTGAGATGTCCAGCCCATATGAGGGTGTGACTCCAGTTCATTGTCTGCCTTTCAGTGCTGGGAACATCTACATTTTAAGTGCAGAAACATTTCTTTGGATCTCCTCTAATACTTATTTGAACTGGAGACTCTTTAGGTTGGTGTTATTCAATGTGAAAATCTGGTCAGTTCCTTATTGATTTGTTCCTGCAATAACTGTAGGAGCTACCAGTGACTTTTGAGCATTCACTGAAAGAGTCAGGAACGAACAAAGTTACCTGAGTGCTGGAATCAAAAAAAAAAAAAAAGGAAGATGGTATGGAACAGGAGAAGAGAAAGTTTGCAGTGAAAAGCTTTAAAGCATTAAGGTTAAGGTCTGTGATTCAATGGAAGGGTTGTATAATATTAGATTTAGGTTAAGAAAGATCTTTCTTTGTTTGGCCCAGGTCAAAACAAAACAAGAGCACCCTAGAATACAAATACATTCTTTTTCTCTATATATAACATGAAGTGGTCTACAAACAGGAAATCTATTAAATCTGTTGTGTTTTGAATTCTACAATGAAAAAAAATATACCATAAGACAAAGGAGTGGAAAGGAAAGTTAAGGTTGATAAGTTGCTAAAGAAAGCACAATTTTTTAACTCTCTGTCCACATTACATAAAAGCTTTCAGATGTTTCACAACTTTTTTTGCTGTAATTAAAACGCACTAATATTTTTGTAGGAAGTTATCTAGCAGGACAGAGAGGACTGTAATTATTGGAAAGGCTTTGTTTAACATTTGTGAGAAATAGGAGGTGTTAGTTAATGCAAAAGCAACACTCATTTGAGGCATTTAAAAATAATGTGAAAAAAACAAATTCAGTTTATATTCATTCTATCAATGAGTTGATTTAATTTAATTTAATGAATGTCTAGTGATTTTTTGTAATGTAATTAGAGGTGCTGGATAATAATTGTGTTATTCTGATTATCCTAAATTAAAAAAAAAAAAAAAGAAAAAACTAATACCATTGCTTAGAAGATACCGTGATTTAGTTTTCTTGCTTTTCACAGGTTTTGAATGAACAGGTTTTCCCAGGAGTGCTGTGTTTCAGGGTTTAAAAGCCTTTTCAAGCTGTTCTGTGATGGTGGAAACTCTGAAACCCTTAACCCTGGAGTGATGTTCACCTGTATCTTCACTCCAGGAGACGATGAGCTGTAGACCTGCACAAGCCCTTCTGCAAACTTTTTGCATTGTGGTTTCTGTAGAAGGTAAGTCGGGTGTCTGCTTCACGTGTATCCTCCAACAGGTGGCTGACCCGAGGTATCAAAAGAGGACTCTGGGGTAGGTGGCTTTCCAGACAGATACTCTTTCTGTAGAGCACCAAACAATTCCACCATGCCCCACAGAACTGACAGCCCATAAACCTTTATATACATATATATATATATATTGCTTGTATATACAGAAACTCCAGCATGTAACCCAAACCAAACAATTAGGTGTGAAATTGAGACATCTTCATGTTATGTGATGTGTTTGCATCAAATATAGGTTTTTTGTTAGTATGAATTGCACTTTGTGTTGTTATTAACAGTTTACCTCAGCAACTGGTTTATTATTATTCACCTTGAAAGTGTGTGCCTTTATTTCCAAAAAGCTACATATAAATGTGTATTTGTAGATGGCAACCACAATCAAAACATTCTTTGCTGATACCTTATCAGCATTTTAATGATGGATTATTATTTTCTTAGCCAGAAATAATAATGTTAACATCCTGAAAATGAAATTGCTTTTGCCAGTAGCTCAGGAAATGAAGGGAAAAGGGCTTTGTTGGCTGTATGTTCTCATGGGCTGGAAAGATCCTATCGTGATATGCTATGATAAAAATCTGGAACATATTTGGCACAGTTTTAGAGAATTACAGTCAGAAAGCAGATAACTGTGGAACTGAATAGAAGTAAACAGAAGTAAAACAAATCAGCTGTATTTGAGAGACGGAGTTTTTTACTGCTGCTAGATTAACTTGTTAAAGTAATGTGTTCCCTATTATGTATGGCACTTGGTTCAGCTGGAGTACAAGTGATGTGAACCAGGGTTCAACGAGCAATGGACTTGAGTTCCACAACTGCATCTGCTTTTCCATCACAGCCAGAGATAGCTGAAATTTTCTGATTCCATGTGTACATACACACACAGATACAAACATACACGCATATTTCTCCCTCTATCTCTGTGTGTATATAAAGGTTCTTTTCCCACTTCAGAACCTTTCCCTATTTTTTTATATTTATATAAATTTTATAATATTTTTAGTATTTCTTTTTCTATTCTCCAACATAGCAAATGCCTCAAAAGAAAATATTTCTGGCTAGGACATATCAGAAATTTCATGTGAGTCTATTCTGTCCACAATATATCTTTCAGAAGTAGATACCTTTTTCTTGTCATCTGACATTCTAGGTGTCCTATTTTCCATTTTTTTTCTGAAGCAGAATTTACATGCAAAAATCAGTATTTTGATCAAAGTCTGTTTTGAGCTTCTTTACTTGTGACTAGCAGCTGATCAAATATTGCTGCCAAGTTAAACAATAGAGCATTGGTTTTCTCATTCTCCTACTGTTTTTCTGGATCTGAAAGCATCTTGGGAATACTCTGAGCTTTGTTCAGAAGTTTGTAACTTGGTAGCAGAGGCTAAATGGATTTGGATGGCCTCTGAGTGCACAGAGCTCTGAACATAGGACTATAACTTTTCCAGCAGTAAGAAATTATGCATGACAAGAGACCCACCTCTCGCTCCTTCAGCCTTGTGTTGACTGTGTCTGGCAGTTGAGTGCTGCTGGGGCATGTTAGCCCTTCTCAGAACAGCCCTGCGTGTCTGTGGCAACCTGGGTGTGAAGAGACTGTGTGGGTTGCAAACAGTTTTAGTCGCCTACATGTTCATCACTCTTTAGGTGGTGACAACTTTTGTTGAAGTCAGTAGTAAAGCTGTAGGTCTGTAAAAGTTTTCAGATCAAATCTAGCTCATTTGTAAAACAGATAATCTGTGTCTCTGGTATTCAATACCTTAATTCCACCTAAGGGAAAAAGTAACAAAAGTCTATTTTAGACCTCCCTGGGCACCTGCTTGAAGTCTGGAAACTCCACTGGTGTTACAGTCAGAGTCACTGCATGTAGCAAGGTGAAGATGTTACAGTCATAGTCAGTCATGGCTCTGAGATGTTCTGCAAAAGCCATACCAAAATCTAGGGCCCTCCTTCCCCTTCTGTTCCTGACTTTGTTCCAAGTCATTAACTCAGGAAGAGAAGAAAGTGTTCATGATTTCACCCGTCTCCAGAACCAGCTTAACTAAAGGATGAGGCTGTAGCTTTGTCCACAGTGGTGATACTTGCCTCCTCGCAGCCAGTACCTCTGGACTTCATGCTTAGTCTTGTCCACGTGCCAAAGTGCCCTCCCCAGTGTGGTACTTACAAAAACTGCTGTGAACAGGCTCAGAGAACTGGCTCAGTCATTTGGTTCATGGCACAGCTGTGTGACTGGATGGCAGAGTTGAGGGGTCCCTTGCTGCCAGGAGAGGCATGAGGAGGAGACCACTGAGCAGTGAGGTGGAAAGGAGATCATTACTTAAGAAGATGTTAATGCAAAGACTACCCCATCAGCATCTGACCACAGTCTGAGGGACACTTAAGAAAATCTTTTTGGAGTGGTGCTTTGGCTTGTGTATGCAGATTGCCTCGTAGGCACACTGCATCCCACCCCACCAGATGCTATCCACACCATTATACAGGGAAGGGGGCACTGTAGCTTGTACAGAAAAGTTTGGCTTTTCTGAACATGAGTGGGAGACCACAACACACACTACATTTGAAAGAGTCAAAACATGGTGGTAAGGTCCCCATGAGAGAGATGAAGCCCTGTTGAACCGAGTTGCTTTTTTCGTCCTGAATCTGCGTTTGCAATTGTTGCTTTCAAGGCTTGTTTGCTGAGGAACTTTACATGTTGAATATCACATCCTTAAGAGGTTCTGTCTTTAGAGATAAAAATCTTCCTCCAGTAAAGGGACTTGCATAAACTAAAGAGGCAGCAGCAACTCTGCGTTGGAAATGTTAAATTTTGAAGATTTAAGAGACTGGGGAATATACTGTCACACTCCTCTGTTATAAAGCCCTGGGGTTGTGGTTACAAATAGACACCTGCTGTCATTTTGGAACAACAGTTGGTGTCAGGCCGTCATTCTATAATCTATCCCATCCTCCTCAGTTTTTCAGTTCCACCTTCCTCAAATACTGTTATAACACAAGTTCTCAGCCCCTGAGCAGGGTACTCTCACCCGCTGCATTGCAGAGAAGGGGCTGGTTTTCGTTTCCCTGCTTTCATCCTTTCTTCTGGTTCTCAGGCCATGTCAAACTGCTCACTCTCAGATTGCAATCCACCTCTGGTGCCAGTTTCCTTTGCCCACTTGTTATATTTTCAAGCATGAACATATTCTCAGACAAACTTCCCCCCTTCTCAAGCATTGACAAAAATGCCTCCTTATCATCTCTCAGATCACTTTTTCAGCACTCTGTGTTCATCAAGGAAAACTGTGATGCTTAAAAGCATGTGATCAATTGGCTATGCGTGGACTGCTTATCAATTTAACCTATCATATTATCTCTATGCTTCCTGGGACCCGGTCATCTGGCCCTCTCTTATCTTCTTTATTTGCTTATGGCTGTCAGCCCCTATGGGCAGGACACACTGTTCTGTTTTTGTACAGGGTGAAAAGAGCTGAAGAGAAATGTTGCAGAACTGGGCCTACACTAGATTATTATTTAAGTGATAAGTACAGGAATGACCTTACTTATTCTAGCCCATCTTTTATACCAGTCTATGAATGCTGGCTCAAGAGATTGAGTGGTTGGGAGGTTTTTTTAGAGACATGGGGCATAATAATGTACTTGTGAAGTTGATCAAGCAGTAGTGTGTTTGATGCAAAGTGTGAATTTCCTTCCTGCACTTGTGTGCAGGATAAACCCATGGCTCTGATATTTCAGAGTAATTTACAGCCTTCTGGAAGATCTTCCATTGCATACTCAATGATGTAATATTTTCTCACCCTGTGGCATGTACACAAAGGAAACATTTGTGATCCTTATTTTAACACCATTATGGTATATTTGCATTGTAATAGCAAACTTTTGAGATTCCCAACTTAGATTTAGATTCTGAACATTCATAGTAAAAAAATTTCCTCCTCCTGTAAGATTAACATGCAGTAAAACCAAGATAACAAAGGGTTATGGAATGCTCTGCTAATTATCAGACCCCTTGAAAGACGCAAAGCATGGGGAATTACTGATTCTGAGCCTCTGAAACTCCTGGCTGCTGCTGTAACCACTACCTTGCCCCTTTGACTACCATCCAGAGACATTTGTTCTGATTCTTAACATGCATTTTCCTTCCAGTTGTTCTGTCCCGAAGTGTTCTGTTTTGAAAATGAAAACAGATAATTTTAAATGCTTATCACTGATGTTGAGCTATACTGAATATGCGAAATACATTTCCATGAGTAGTATGATCAGTCACTTATGTTTTGAGTCAGATATAGTTGTGGATGAATATATTGATTAAAGAATTAAACAAAAGTCCTCTGTAATTCAGCAGGAGATTGCATGTGATAATGTTGATGTCTAAAGAGGTGACATTGTTTATTTCCTGAAGCTGCTGACAAACATGGATGACTTTCTCACAGGTCAGGGTGTGGCTGCCGCTGTGCTTTCATGTCTGGGAGGAGAGGTGCCACAGGCAGCACCAGCTGCAGCCCTGCCCTTTTCCTGGAGGGAGCTGCTCCCACAGCACCACTGACGAGTGGAATTGGGAAGCAGATCCTGAACCACCAGAGTTTGCACCCAGCAATGCATCCACTGAGTCAGTTCAGCTGTTCCTGGATACCTTGTTCAGTTTCTCTCCTGAAGCACATGCAAGGCTGGGCACCCTCAGCCCTGGTCCAGCTGTGCTTCTTTGCTCCACTGTGACAGATCTGTAGTGATGAATGTACCTCTGCTTCATTTTAAAGTCTGCATTCAGATTTAGACAGAAAATTCAACAAATACCTGAAACATGTCATCCCGTTGGAAAAATGGGATAGCCCTTGGTTTAGGTTTGTTTTGGTTTGTTTTTTTCCCCTGAGAGCAGAGCAAATCAGGACATGATATACTTATTCCAGATGATTAAAGCCTCCTAGACGCAGTTCTGCGAAGGTCTGTCATGCCATCTTTGGTCTCAAGATGAGCTTGATCTTATAATCAGTCTGCCTTGAAATCACATGGTTTTCATGTGCTCTTAAAATTCATATAAAAAAATCTTTTGAAAACACCAGTTATGCTCCATGGAACACTGTTCACTGAATTAAAAAAAAAAAAAATCGTTTGTCTGTTTGTAAATAAGTGTTGCCAATAAAGACAATTTACAAGCATGAAAGCTAAAATGAGATATGGTTTCTCAGCTAAGTGTTCAGATGGGTGATGGAAAGAGAAAGCTATCTGCCAGCTGAAGTCAGCAAAGGATCATGTATTACCTGCTATTTCTTAAAATAAATACCAATGTGATTTTAACAGAACCATTAGAAATGGGAGTGGAATTTTAACACCATTAATATTACCCTGTATTTCATAAACTGGTAGGGTGTAGCCCAGAAGAAAGCAGGAATTGGAGCTGAGGTTTTCAGTACAACTTCAAGATGTAGATACCTAAAGAATATTGAAATCCTAAATACTTTAAATTTATCACTTTAAGTGTCTTTGAAAATTATGGTCTAAGACCTTTTCTTTTGGATTATAATTCCATGCATGTGACTGTTTTGTTTCTTCCCACGGAACAGTTAGTAGATAACAAAGGTGACTTGCGTAGTCATTTGTATGACATGCAATGAGTGCACTGCAGATCTATCATCACCATGACATTAATTAAGGCCTGAAGACTTTGGCCTGTCACTAAATTCCTCCCTCTCATGAATTTACAGAATACAGCACCCTAGAACTCTGACCTAAAATGCAGGAATACTTGGATTATTTTCTGTGGTTTTGCTTCTCTCCACTCTTTTATTCATTTACAATGTCATTATCAGAATATGATGTACATTTAAAATTAATTAATGAAAAAATTGTACATATTGTGGTCTAAATGTATTAACATGGTTGCAGTGTGTTTTCTTAACTGTGTTCAGAACACATGTACATACAGACACAGTAAGTGCATATACAAATATATTTACAAATGAATAGTTTTTATGAGATCCAACACCCCTGTGAGCAGGACTCAGGACTGGACTCAGCGGCTACACTCAAATCTATCTAAGCCTTACTAGTAATGATAAACAAGGAAAAAATAACTCAGGAGGCAGTTTGGATTGGATTTTTGCTGCCTTGAATTTCATGTTTGAAAGCAGAAGAATTGTCAAATGGCAAATACTTGTGTGGCAGGTGATGCACCAAGCCTCTGATGCTCCTGTAGAGAACACAATGGGCAAAGCTCGAGACCAGAGGCCTTGAGGAGACTGTCTTTACATTCAGCTACAGATTTGGAACACTCTTTTTCTGGGATCACTAAGAAATTGTGCATCTCTGCTCTGAACTGCTCCTGAAAGGGTCTGAATATAGGACCAAAATCTTGGCAGCAGTAGCTGTAAAGCTCAAAATATCACAAAGTGATTAGTGGGTGAGGATATAACATGGACATGTTAGTGTACCTTAAAGATAATTTTTCATTTTTGTTAGGTTGATTTTCTTGCAAATCTTTCAAAATATTTACAAATTAATTACCAGCATCTCTTTTAACATCACATAGTAAAATTCTGCTTTTCTTTTTGCTGAACATTTAAATAGTGATTAGTTGTTAGCACTAGATGTTGTAAAATCTTGTTTTAATTAAAAATATTTTTTCTCTCCCGTGTAAATATTTTTTCAAGTTTGCCATTCTACTAGATTTAGTTTAATATGGTCAAGGAGGGCTATGTCACTGATGGAAGGACTCTTGTTTTAGAGTTTATTCCATTTTAATTAAATCAGTAAGAGAGGATCCTTTAAAATACAAATCTGACCAAGAAAAATTATATAGAAAAATAGTTGAGAACAGCTGCTTTTTAGAAGTAAATTTCCACGTAATTCAGAAGTGGAAATTTAATGTTATGAATGAATACACTATTCTTCTCCATTACACAATCCAAATGCAAAATCAGTGATTTATGTTGGGGAAAGAATGCAGATAAACTTGGATGAGAACCACAAGCCAGACCCATTTACAATTTTGGTGGTAAAAATACAGGTTTTTTCTTCCACAGTGCTTGAAGCATAAATCAAAATGACACTGCTCCTTAGGAAAATTAGGTCCTTGGAATTCAGTGGACCTGCTTCAAGTGAGATGAAAAATTTCAGAGCTAAGAATCCTGCTTCAGAAGCATATAGGTCTAAGCCTTTTTACTGCAGTTTCCCAGGCTGATTGCTACTTTTCTCACAAATTCTAATCCATTTTATTTCACAATCTTGTTTAACTTCTGATTACTAGCATGTTTTATCTCCTGCCTACAAAGTTTTTCCACTCCTGTTCAGACAAAATCTTGTTCAAAGCAAAACCAGATATCCTAGGAGATATCCCCCTATAATTTTGGTTTTATTTTCCACCAGATCAGTTTTCTGGTTTCAGTAGTATGTTTGTCTTAAGTGTGTATTTTTGATGATTTCAAAGGTTGGTATTTTTACTTATTTCCTTTTGTTCTGTTCTTGCAGTCTTCTCTTCTGATCATTATCCATCAAAGGGTACCAGTTCATCCTGATTTGAATTAATGAGAATTTGCAGAGAATTTTTGCTCTCCATCTGTCTTAGCATACAAGTGGCTTAGCCTCAGTTTTTTCTTTCCATTTTCCTTAGCTTCCCCAGCAGTCTAAATATTCTTAGATCCAACTTCATGCATGACTAAAATTGCTTTATATACTTAACCAAAAATTTGCAATTTGTATTCACAACTTTACCTGATTATCTTCTTGTTTGTTTTAGCATAACAGGCCAAAGAATCCTGTTCTATTAACAAAGCGATGTCATAGTTATGTCAAAGATAACAAATGACTTTTAGTTCATTATACATCATTCCAGGCTCACTGTTCTTGTAATTTCCCTATTAGAGATTACCAAGAAAAATTATCACCAAAAACTGCATGGAATTTGAAAAAAAATTACTGTGTCATTCAGCTAGGTTTTTTTCACTAAAACTTAAAGTAGGAAAAAAACACCTTACTTTTCTGCTGCAATGTACGAGTCATTTTCTAAGTTTTCTAAAGCGAAGTTTTCTAAAAGCGAAAATGCATCTTTTAAATTTTTTCATTTGTTATAAAAAATAATTCTAGGAATTCTATAAACACTCCATTCCCTCTCCCTACAAAAAGAAGTTTTCTTAAGAATTAAGCAAATTGCATTGTGCAATCTCCATTTCAGTAGCTGAGGCTGCCTAGTTTCCCCTTACTTCAGCATAGGACTATTCCTTTAGGGAAGCATTCAGTGTGTGGATGGATGCCAGATCCTGGCCATTTCAATTCAAAGTTCAGATAAAAAACTCATTTCCAACCCTACCCCCTGCCCCTCACTCCCTGCCATTTTTTTGCTTCTAGCCAGTGAACTTTCAGTGATACATTCTTTACCCTAGAAAATGCTCATTCTATTCCCCCAATATTCCTTTAAAATGTAAATCCATTAACTCACCTTATTTGAAGTGAAAGGAAGGGAAAAAGCCTATTTTCTACAGAGAATGCTATTCCTTTCTGCCTTGTGATTTCTCTTCTAAGAAAAAAATAAAGTAGTAATGTGTTAGGGAAACTAATCCCAAGTGTCTTGGGGATACAGACAGAACTTAACTTTTGATTGAGCAAAAGGGGGTCTCTCTTTCCCAGCTCCTTGCTCTACCCCACTGGACAAACTGGTGCTCTGACTTTGGTCAAAATGCTGATCTCCTGCCTCAATCATGTGTGTCATGAGATTTATTATTAAAAAAAAAAATGAAGTGGCTGTAGTTTCCAATTCAATTGTAAGACAGCTTTCTTTTCTTTTTTTTCTCTTTTTCTTTTTTTTTTTTAACTCTTTCCTCCCAAAACAGTACAACTGTGTTTGTTCTACAGCCCTTTTAAGACTGGAGATTTATGCATCTCCTCGTGGAAACACTCCTCCCAGGCAAAACTTCTGCTCTTGCTCTGTGTAAAGAGCAGTTCCCATTTTCACGATCTCGGGGAGGATTTGCACTTTGCTCCTGCTTCTTTCAGTTTTGCTGTAGTGCCGAGGGAAGGTTTTTCTGCTGGTCGATGCCTACCCATGTGGTGGCTCTCAGCTTGTCCCCCTCTGTACTGGAAGTTCTCGGGGAGAAAGGTGAGATAGAAGGACAATGTTTCCTCCCCTGTTCTCTGGTAGTACAAGAAACGTCACTGGAAGAGGCTATTTGTAAATGAGCAGGAGAGCTCCTTCCCTGACAATGCTGCATCAGTCCTTAACTGAACATTTACCTGAAGACTTCAAGGATTTTTTTCTATAACTCTCAGGGATTTATAGTGGAAGGAATGTTAAATTAATTTTCTTTGCATTCACATGAAATGCTCAGATGTGAGTTTATTTTGATTCCAACTATCTTTTGATTATATTTACAGAGTACTTTGCCCAACTTCTTAACCTCATTCTGGAAATCTCTGCAGCATTTTTAATGTAACTTAAGATGTCTTATAGTGTTTTAAAATATAAAAGCATGTTGTTAAAAATAGATATATATTTGAAAATGTATCCTCAGGAAATCATGGTAGTTTGTCATAACTGCCTTTTTACATTGCAACAGCAAAAAAATCACACTGTGGCTGTAATGAATGTAGAAATACTTATTTTCTGTTCATACTGAAAAATGCACACTTAAATATCCTCTTTTAATGACTCTTCTCTCTCTCATTGTTCTCTGTGCAATGACTGTATCAGTGAGATCAAGGAATTCCACATCTCAGGAACATGGAAGTTTCTAAACCCTTTATCCAAGTTTTTCTTGAGGAAAACTGCACATAATGAAATAGGAATGTCAGCAGAATGCAGGCACACTTCTGCAATTGCCAAAGGCCATTCTGTCATGTGTCAGGGGATGATTTGGCTCTTTGGAGATATTTAGCCATGTTTTTTCATTTCCTTTTGTCTTCCTCACATCTGTTTTCTTCCCTGAATTTCTGTGCATGGTTCCTAAATTTATTGTTCCCAGCTCTCAAAGCATGGCTGGTCTGCAATGTGCTGACATGGGGTAATGCAGAGTGAGGTTAGTGCCATCTCCAGAGCGCTGGCCATCCCCAGTGACTCTGTCTTCATTACAGTGTTTGTTCCCTATGGAGTTGCTTTAAGTTACTGTTGGCTAGTCATGAAAAATGGTGCTGCTTCGTTTCCATGCTTACATGCCTGATATTGCATCTACTCAAAGTCAGACAGTGTTGTCTTGAAATATATTCCCAATTTGTTTCCGAGTGTGTTGAGCTTTTAAGTCAGAACAAATGTGAAGCATCAGACACAGATAATACAGCTACTAAAAAAGTGCATCAGCAACTGATTTGTAATTGTGGCTCTCGTTTCTGAAGAGCTTTTAAAGAGAATTTGCAGAGCCAAAATAACAGCTTGCTGAAGAAAAGTAGATATTATCATTATATTGTTCAAGCTGTTGACCTGAGTTAGGAACATGATAGATTGTGCCTCAGGTTGCACTTATCCAGAATAGCCATCACCCAGGGGGTGGCACTTGAAAATTTATACATATGCAATATAATTACAAAATTCTATCATTTCCTTGTGTGTGTCCTCTTCTGCATCCATGTCTTCCCCCTTTTTTTGCCTTTTCTCTTTTTTTCTCTAGTCATGTGTGGTATAGGCTGCCATGGTCCTTTAACAAAGAAAATTGTTATAGCCATGACCTGATGATCTAAAACTTTTCTTTAGTTGCCTGTCCTTTCTTATTAATTTTCATTCTCTGAATTCACCACAGCAGTACTCTCTATTTACAGATATCATCTCTAGCATGTTGCTGTTAGTTCTCTTCATTTCTTATATTATTCCTGCAGGTTTGGAGACATTGTCGGTTTCTTTTCCTTTGTTTCCTGGGATAAGCATCTAAACACAACATTTCCTGACTATTTCTCACCATTACTATGAAATAAGATTACATTCGTGGTTTTATCTAGGCAACTAGGTTTTAGATATCTGAGCTATCATGTATAACTGAAACTGAAGGCCTTGAGCTGTGTTCTCTTGGCTAGTAAAATACTTCACCAGCAGCTGGTTTATATATATGTCTCAAAGTGGCTTGATGTCATTGGTGAAGAGACCTTTCATCTGAAATTACAGAGCCGAATCCTCAGTTAGCAGCAATCATGTAAAGACAAGATATCAGTTTGTTGCAGTTGAGGATACAGCCTTAAATGAAATGTATAAAATATTCATAGAGTTTTAAAAAATAATCTGTTACAGTCAAGGTACATCAATGCAAATTCATAGAAATCATGTAACATGAAATGCTAAATTAATTAAATTGAATGAAAACAAATGATATTCTTCTGATCCATACCCTTAACATTTATTAAAACCAAATCAGTTTTTTCTTCTTAGAAAATAAATTCATTCAGGAAATAAGATTAGAGCAAAAATAGGGAAAAAAGGATATGAACACCCGAGATCTAATTCAGTAATTCTTTACATGTTGAGCAGTTGTAAACACCCACATGTGTATATGAAAATAAAACCTTTTCACATCAAGATGAGGAAGCATTTTGCATCAATTTTGCCTCCATAAATGACAGTGAAACGAAAAGAACAATGGCAGTGCCTTCAGGAATTCTGACGGCTTGTCAGGATGGCTCCTGGAAGGCAAGAAAGCACGGTAGGTCTCAGGCCAGGTTTGACTTTGTTGCTAACTAGCTGAATAAGGGTAAAATAGATTAAGAGGATAATATAACCTTCATTATCTACTGAAGGGAAGATAAATTATTGTATACTTTCAAAACCATGTTTCAAGCTCAAGGTGCAAGTGGAAGTCCAGCAATGGGCTGTGAAGTCCCTTATCCATTGCTCAGGGTACAGCAGGTAGGAAGGAGTGTCTTCCCAAGGGGCAAGGTTTACAAGTGGATAGGATGCACAGCCCTAGCCTGGGAGGACAGCATTGCTCTCCCTAGTTGAGAGAAGAACGGGAGCAGTTAGGAGAGTCAGAGAGGTTTACAAGTGAGGTCCAGGGACACATCCCTGCCTCCCCCATAGCCTTGTGTTGCTGAGGAGTATGCAAGTCTCAGGGTAAGAGGGCTCTTGAACAAGATCCAGCACCCAGCGGGTGCTGTGGTGTCTTCTTGTGCTGAGCGGTCTTCAGGGCTGGGAGAAGCAGGTGGTGGGAGTGGTATTCTTGCTTCATAGCCATGTGGATAGCCAAGCTTGTGGCACTGGAGAGGATCACACAGAATTTTGCAGTGGGGTGCAATAGCAGCAGACCTCAGAATGTCTTAGTTTGATTAGTTTAGTTTGAGGAGCAGAGAAAGAGTGGCTGGTCTTGGTCCGTGTTGCTACCAGCAACCTGTGGAAGTACAGGAGAAACAGCCTTTATGGCAAATGCAAGCACTGGCCTCTGTGACCTCTTTGCTCTGAAACAGCCAATTCCAGTGTAAGGCCCATGGGGTGGGAAGAGGTCTAGAGCCTCAGGGCAGGGTTGACTCAAAGCTATAGAACAGAGGGGGTTGTTTGTATTAAGAACTGATAAATATTTGGGGAATGTTGTATCCTAGAAACATAAGCTTTACTTTAACCAAAAGTAGTGACACTGGAAGTTAAAATGATGATAGAGGATTGTCTACACTAGAAGCAAGAGAAAGCTGACAGGCACTGAGGAGCACTCGGTTCTGTCCGAAGCAATCCTCAAAGACAATGTGGCTAATGTCCTGTGCACCTCCAGAAAGGTCAGGAGGGATGTAAATAGAGAACTGTGATGAAAGGAGAATGGTAATCAGTCTGCTTAGAGTGCCAGTTCAGTAGCATTTGCAACAGTGAGCAAGACCAAAAATTATAGATGCTTCTACAGCAATGGTAAAAAGAGAAAATTGGAATGGTTGGCACCAGCAGCAAACCTGTCAGAAAACACATAGCAGAGATTGTTGAAGGGAGGTAAACAAGATTATTATGGTGCTAGGACATCAATTTTATAAAAAGTAAAGAGGGGATAAGAGGGTGTGGGAGAGGCACAATACAGGAGGTATAATGCTAAGTTCAAATACAACATTGTGTGAAGTTCAGGTATAATATTGTGGGAAAAGAAGAGCGCTGAGGAATCTGTTGGTGAAATCCAGCACTTTGATAGTAAAAATACAGCATTTTCTTCAGCAAAACTGAAGAAGCTGCAGTTAAGACAGGTAAAATAATAGTAGATTTTAACTATCTAGGTATAATTCAGTGCCTCATAAGGATGAGATGAAGAAATTTTTTTCAATGCAATAAAAAGCGCCTTTCTACATTAGCCTGTTTCAGATCCAGAGGAAATAAAGAAACCCAGATGTTACCCTGATCTTGGTCTCAGTGGGGGCATAGGATCTCACTCAAGAGTTACTAGTGGATGAGCCACTCTGTAACTGTGAGCACAATATAGTTGAAGTTAATTTTGTATCATGAGAGGAAAAGACAAATCCGGCAGACAGATACTCAGTTTCAAGAAAGAGCACTAAATGAAAAAAGAGACATTAAAAAATAAAACAAAATGAAAAATTCAACCAGCCAACAAAAATGTCGTGTAAGGGATAGTTCTACAAGCAAGAGCCTGGAGTATGTGTTCCAAGCCCAGTTAAACCGCGTACTGCGGTTCCAGGAGAAAATGAAGTCTCAAATGAAATCTCTTCAAGGTTCAGGGGAAAAGCTATCATAGTAAATGATGGGAAATGGAAAAAGTCACTATCCTATGGAAAAAAATGGTAGTTAAAAAACGAGAGGCCTGCACAAAGGAGAAGAAAGGAAAGCCTATAATAGAAGACACATTAAAAAATTAAGAGGAATAAGTGAATTTGAAGAGTATGTTAAAAAAAAAAAATGTAGTCTATTGTACCAGAGAAGTGGTGTTTAAGCAATCCCATCTTTAAAGGGAGGTCTGGATGGGCAGGTCCTGGGACCTACAATCTGGTGAATCTGCCCTCTCCCCATAACAAGGCCATAAGTCTGTGACACATAAAAGGTCCCTGAGCATATTGAAGAAGGTGATTCATTGGGAGGGTTCCAGTAAGGGTTATTCCTACTTCGCTGGTGGAGTTTTCATCGTTCTGGTTTACCAGTTGTGCCAGTGAATGTGTGGACAAAGAGGATCAAGTGGTCTGAACACATTTATTTTCTAAAACCCTCTAACAGTTTTTTTAACCAAAGACTCTTGAGGAAATAAAACTGCTTTAAAGTTGAATAAAAAGTCCTTTAGTGGATTGAAAGATGGTTAGATAGGAAGCAACTGGAAGGGTTCAATAGTCACTTTTGAAGAGGTCAAGAGTTGGTAGAAGGGTCATAAATGAAACTGTGTTCAGACAAGTTTGGTTCAAGATCTTCACCAGTAAGCTGGAAAAGGGAGTGAATTGTGGAATTTCCAATTTCACAGATGATAGTAAGTTATTTTGGGAAATCAAATACCATGCTGCTGGTAAGGCTCATCAAAAGAACTGCGACAAGTAAATAGGAAAAACTCCACAGATAAGCTTGAGAGTAGATAACTTTAAGGCAGAAAAAAATAATCCAAATCATGTTTACATGATGCTGAGCTCAGAAATGAGAGGTACAACTCAGAGGAGTGATAATTTAATTCATTATTGTCAGCTGAGTGGAATAATCCGTATGAAAAGAAGTGACATCATCAGGAACAGTACTGAGAAAAACCAAGTAAGTATTGGTAGCAAAAAAAAAGTGTTTTGCTACTAATTGAAACATTGATATGCCCATAGCCTGACTATTTTGTGTACGTGTGGTCTCTGCATCTCAGAAAAGTCAGTGGAGTTAGAGAAAGTACAAAGAAGAGGAACTAAAATGAGTAAGGAGGTAAAGGCATTGCATGACAAGCAGACGCCAAGGAGTCTGGGACTCTTCAGTTTCAAGAGAAGAAAACAGAGTATGACAGAGGTTTGCAGTAGCTACAAGAGGATGAATGACGTATATGTGAACTGTTATTCACCAACCCCACTCTACCAGCTGACTGAGCAGTAAGCGAAGTCAACACAAGGTGAGTTCAAACCAGACAATAGAAAGTACTTTTTACACCGTGGATACAGGGCTTCTTGCAACTTTTGCAACAGGAGGTTATGAAGACAAATAATATCAGCGGAATCATAAAGAATCATAGGGAAAGTTGTGGAAATCCAGTGTGGGAGAAACAGATACTAAACAGAATAATCAGGGACATGCTCTCTGAATCTCACACAGAGACTTTGGATGCTCTATGTCACCAAAAGGAAGGGACTACTGCTAATCACCGTTAGTCTCCACAGTAGCATCTCCTATTACTCCTTTTAGAGATAGATTACTGTCCTTAATGGGCTAATGTTCTGTGTCAGTATGGCATTTCATTTTTGTAAATGTACCACAGTTTAAAGCTTCTTTCAAAAAATATTCTTGATCTTTCTATTTTTACTTTCCCTTATTTTCAGTAACCGCTTCAAAACTTCACTAATAGAACCTGAGCCAACAATAGAGGTGTATTTCCACATAATAATATAACAAAATAGAGCGGGAAGGAAGGAGGAAGGAAGGAAGGAAGGAAAATCTTCATA
>VZTI01004282.1:445910-483925 GCA_013397865.1 Struthidea cinerea
AAGCAAGGAAGGAAGGAAGGAAGGAAGGAAGGAAGGAAGGAAGGAAGGAAGGAAGGAAGGAGAATCTTCATACCTTCGTACCTATTTTGGGAGCATTAGTCAAGTTTTGCTGTTATTTGATCATGCTGTAAATATTGTGCTATTAAACACAATAGGCTCAGTAAAATGGTACCAAGAGTACCTCTACTTATTAACTGTCCTTGCTTCCTGCCAACAGGTTTCCATCCAACCTCCACACATTATAAGAGCTTGTATCTTTGTGTTTGACCACGTAGGTTTTAGCATTTCCTCATTCAGTTGTCAGATTAATAATAGAAAAATAAAAAAATGCAAGTAAACTCTCCACTAGCAAGTCCAAGTATATTTTGAGAAAGGCTTAAAAATTGTTTCAAAACTAATGAGCCAGCGTTGCAGTGCGAGTGGCTGTGGCCACTATGACCCCAGAGGGAACAACAGCATCTGAGTCCTGGTGGTCAGGCACCAATATCTAGAATCACCTCCGTGGTGATGGCAAGTCCCCATCAGCCTTTGATTCCCTGATCTGTTTATTACAAGTTGATTGGTTATTGTTCTCCCCTCCTAGTTTTATGTATAAGGCCATAAATATGTATCCCCTTAGTTGAATATGTATCAGCTCTGGAAAGTTCTATGTGACTCGATGCCCCATTGGTTGCTTCCTGTGATCCCTCCTATGAGTTACTCCCACTGGTTACCTCCTCGCTAACCCCTCCCCTATTGCCTTACCCAATTGGCTGTTACCCTTATCCCCGCCTTTCTGCCCTGAGCATAAAGCCCCTGGACCCTCTTGTGAAACTGGCTTTTTGTCCCTGGACTCTTCACTGACGGTAAACCTGCTCGTGGAACACATACGGAGAGCCCCTCCTGCTTCTTCGCCTCCGCTGAAGCCTCTTCCACCCTAGCCTGGGGCTTGCTCCTCAGAGTGAGGGGCTTGCCCTGTAACCGCTGTGACTTGCCTGCCAAGGGCTGTCATCAGCGAGACACTGTGCCGCCCTCCGAGCTATCCCTAGGCTCGGCGTCTCAAGCCAGTTTAAAAAGTCATGAGATTTTTAGTGGAAGCAAATATGATTGTTCTTATGTCTTGATATTGGGGGTATTGAATCCAGTCAAGTTAGGTCTTTAAACTTTTCCACAATCCTTGCAGCATTGGACACTTCATTTTTAAGGAAAATGAAGCTTGTCATGGCTCCAGGAAGTGGTGCTACATCAAAACCCTAGTGATATGACAGCAAAGATATCTTCTACGTGCCATCTTAAAAGAGTAAAAAGTGTCCCAGGAGGACCTGCTTCCAGCCAGCCAGTGAGGAGCTTTGAGGTTTTAAATATGATTAGCTCTGTGAATAACCTATCCATAGATCTGCAGGATGGCAGAAGGAACAGGGGCTGCACAGCCTGAAATTCTAGGTAGCCTTTGTCAGAGGATAACATGCTAATACTTCACGCTTTAGTGTGAACCTGCGCAGACTTCTCACAGCCTGTGCATAATTGCATATGCTAACCTTTAAGCTCTTAGCTGTATTTTTTTTCCTTACATGCACACATATGTCCAGTTCCCATGTTTTATACTGCTTCTGTGCACAGTTTTCTTACATCTTATTAATGATTTTGAATCATCTGTAGGCAAACAGAGCAGGAGTAAGTTTTGAAATAGGGCAGCCTGGTATGACCTTCAGCAGCTCAGGTAAAGTTGGCACCTTTCACAAACATATTAGCAAATGAAATGTTGCAATTTTCCTTTCACCTCACTGGTTTCAGAGATGCCAATGAAGTAACTCAAGACTTAACAGAAAGCAATCATGACTTTTACTTATTCTTCTACTTGCGCCAAACCCCAGAATAGGATTTAAACAAAGAAAGCCTTATTTCTTAAAGCAGCCCCATTCCACTCCTCCAGACATGTTTATACATGCATGAAAGCTCCCTAGAGAATTATTTACTACCTTTCTTGCATTTAATCACACAATCTGCAGATTAAAGGGAAGAACGTTGTCCGGAGTGTACCTTATTATTCCATGGTGACTAAGTGCCATTTTTGTGAAACCTAAAGTTCCCAGAACAAATTAAAGACTAACACCAAAATGAATAGTGTTTGCTCCTATCAGTGGGTTCAGGAAAACAAAACAGTATCTAGTGTTTATGAAAAACGCTTTCAGGAATCATTGGGAGAAATTAAACTGCTTAATATCTGCATAAGTTTTCATTCGAATGATAAAAATAAAAATATCCAAGGTGTGTTTCTCTTTGTTTTCTGATGCTTGGACATTAAAGGGTTTTCACCACTGTGAAACACCTAAAGTGGGAGGAGAATTACAGTTTTTGTCTTCACATCCTGTAAGGGAGAAGTTGGAGTTACACTTGATTTTTGAAATAAACATCCTTTAAATACTGATTGCAAACGTTGTCACTTGACAGATATGGTCTACAGACTGAACTAACAAATGCTGAGTCTTAAAAGTCCTGTTGAAGTCAGTGATATTTACACATTCTCAAGAATTCAGCCTCATGCTTTGGATATATACACTTTTCTTTCAATGTGGATTATTATGAATAGCTGATAAACTCTTTTACTTTGTATATCATTACCTCACTGTTACACTTTTCTTCAGTCACGTTTTAAAAATGAATTCCATTTGTCAGAATTGCTGTCTTGAGAGTATATAAATTAAGAAAAAAAAAAAGGAGGGATATGTTTAAGTATGACTCAGGTAACTTGTAATTATAATGAGAGACATTAATAGATAAAAAAAAAATTCATTATATTTTTCAATCACTATCACACAAGATGGCTTCCACTCTGGACTACATTCCTGGAAGTCTCCTAACTGAAATGCCTCAAAAGTGAATGCAAAACTAAGTATATTTATAAAGAGATCACATTTGTCTTTAGGGAGACTGAAGACGTGTGTGCAAAATGGGTATGATTAACTCACCCCAGTGTTTGACAGGGGAAGAGCTCAATCGAGGTAAGAACTATGGAAAACTACAAGTGCCAGTGACAGGGTCAAGAAGGAGGATAATGTTCAAAGTCAGGTTGGGTGAAGATTTGAACAACCTAACCTAGTGGAAGATGTCCCTGCCCACGGCAGGGGGTTTGGAACTGTAGGTATTTATAGATCCCTTTCAACTCAAACCATTCTGTACTATTCTATGATATTCCAAGTCACATGGCAGGACTATCCATTTAAAAATGATGAGGGCAGAAAAGAAGCAGAAGTCACAGCAGTCAAAGTAGTAAGCATGAGAAAAGATGACTGGAGAAGTAGTGTAAAATCTCACAGAGGATTACATATGAAAATATTCCAGTTTATTAAAAAGTGTTCATCACAAGCCGGCAACGTCGTGTTACATGAGCATCAGTTATAGTATGACCAAATACTGTGGGCAGTATAACCTGTCACTGATCTTAGAAAAGAAATCAGATAGATCTGAAAAATAGTGATAGATTCTGAAATTAGCTGTTTAACTAAGGATTATAAGTTTATCCTAAATATTACAATACCTGCACTGTTTACATTCTTATTTTGATAATTCAGTGAGATCTAAAGTTTACATGTACATTTGTGAGAACAATCACTTATTTTTAAAGTACCAACTAGGCAAATATTTTATTTTATGTATATCTTTTTTCTCTTGTTTAGCTAGAATGACATGTAGTAACTACAGAATCAATTAGGTTGGAAAAGACCTCTGAGATCATCAAGTCCAACCTGTGACTGAGCCCCACCTTGTCAACCAGACCATGGCACTGTGTGTTACATCCAGTCTTTCCTTAAACACCTCCAGAGACAGTGACTCCACCACTGCCCTGGGCAGTCCATTCCAATATCTAGTCACCAATATCATCAATATCTTTCTGTGAAGACATTCTTGTAAATGCCCAGCCTAAACCTGCCCTGGTACAGCTTAACACAGTCTTGTCCTGTTGCTGGTTGCCTGGGAGCACAGGCCAACTCTCCACTGGCTACAACTTTCTTTCAGGTAGTTGTAGAGAGCAATAAGATCACCCCTGAGTCTCCTCTTGTCACCTTCTTCATCATCTCCTATTATCACATGTATAGAAAGACAGAATTTTACTTTGAACAATGTTTACTGAAAAAAATTGGCTCAGTTAAGAGAAGTAAACAGAGCTAGTAGCTGGGAATTTGTAATGACATTCACAGAAGGATCATACTGGTCTTTCTGCTCCCTCTAGAAATTTTTCTGCATATGTAATTGATTGTCCTCTTTGATCAGTGTATGCAGGAGTTATGCCCATGGAGTTACATGTCTGTAAGTGAGCAGAGGCAGAACAAGCCCAGCCGACTCCATGAATAGCTAGATTTACATTTACATGAAACAAAAATCTCCAGACCATAGGGAAACTGCAGCATCTCAGCACTCACTGTCAGCAGATTAACGTAATCAAAAGATCATAGTACCTTTGATTGAAAAACTCCTCTGAAAAATCTAACAGTTAGTGTCCCAGTACAAGGAGCTGCAACTTGAAAACTTGAAAATCTGGCCCCTGTTTTGAAACACTGATGAGAGTAAGAGTTTTGGAAAAATCTGGCCTATGCTGTCATTCTGAATACTAAAAATACAGCTTCATACATGCAACTCACATCACTTCTGTATTTAACTGTACCCAACGCAGCAATGCCACCATATGGTGTAGTCCTCTTAGCTATATCAGTATTTAATTGACAACACCAATGGGAGCCCATGGAAATACAGTGATTATGAGTCAGTATGTCGATAACAATGCAGGTACAGACATCCTCAGAGGGAGAGTGGGAAATGCCTGAGGGAATTCATTAGTTTCTAACATCCTTTCCCATTACTTTCAAGCCCCTAATTTCTGTCAGTAGGACTCACCAGCAGGTTCATGTCTCCTATCTTTTGAAAACTGCAGGGCGAAATTTCCCCACGCACAGCTTGGAATAAAACAGGCCATGTGCAGTTGAGCAGACAAGAAATGTGTAAGACTAAATGTAGTTTGAACTCAGTTTTTCCTGCCCAGGCATCGTATATCTTAGGGGAGAATATTATGCAGTGAGTATGAAAACTGTCATCTGTTATGCTCATCCTCATCAAAGTGCAGTGGAAGTTTCTACCAAATTCTGGTTTGGTTTTTTTTTTAATGGAACATTCATGAAATATATAGAATTTTTTTATCAACTTCAAAGAAAAGACATAAACCTAAACCTCACACAGAGTATTTTCCTTCCTTTTTTAAATGTATTTAGTCATTTCTGAAAAGGTTTGAGACCTGGAGTTAAACTTGTTCCACTCTGTTCCTTACAAATCTGCTCTGACACTACTTGCTGTTCACAAAAGTTCATAGATACCATAAAATATACTGAATTGGAAGGGACCCATCAATATCATGTAGTTCAACTCCTGGCCCTGCACAGGACCATCCCCATGTGCCTGAGAATGTTGTCCAAAAGCTTCTTGAACTCTATTGGGTGAGGAACCTTTTCCTGATATCCAGCATAAACTCCCCTGACTCAGATTCTTGCCATTTCCTCGAGTCCTGTCACTGGTCATGAGGGTGAAGAGATTGCTACTTGCCCTGGTTCCCCTCATGAGGAACTTGTAGATCACAAAGAGGTCTCTCCTCAGTCTCCTCTTCTGCAGGTTGAGCACACCAAGTGACTTTGGCCACGCCTCATACAGCCTCCCCTCCAGACACTTCACCATCCTCGTGGCCCTCCTCTGGACAATCTGACAGCTTTATGTCTTTTTTATATTGTGACACCCTACTCTGCACACAATATTCAAAGTGAGGCCATCCCAGTGCAGAGCAGAGCAGGACAATGCCCTCCCTTGCCCGGCTGGTGATGCTGTGCCTGATGCCCCCCAGAACATGGTTGGCCCTCCTGGCTGCCAGGGCATTGTTGACTCATATTCAACTTTCCAGGTCCCTTTCCATGGTGCTGGTCTCCAGACTATTGCCATTAATGTATTGGAATAAACCTCTTTTTATTGTTCCCCATGGCTCTTTCCAGCTTCAACTCCTGTTGAACTTTGGCTGCATGAATTTTCTCCCTGTAGTGGTAAGCAGCACCTCTGTATTCTTATGCCACCTGACCATGCTTCCACTGGGCATACACCTTTCTTTTATTTCCTTATTTCCAGGAGAAGATCCCTATTTAGCCAAGCCAGCCTTCTGCCTTGCCTCCTTGACTTGCAACATTTGGGACTTGCCTGTTCCTTTGCACTTGGGAGGTGATGGTTAAAAAGTGACCAGCACTGACAGACCCCAGCACCTGCAAAAGTGTTTTTCCCAATGGTCCTTATTTACTAATTCCCTGAGTAGCCTGAAGTCAGTCAAAGAATCATTCATTGGCATCATTGTCCTGGCTGGGAGGTCTATACTAGACTCCCATGGTGACATGTGCATTATTTGTTTGCTCCATGATTCTTACCCAAAGACTCTCAACTGTGCCATTGCCAGCTGTGGGCTCCGTATGTTCTAACCCTTCCATTACACACAGTGCCACCCCTCTGCCTCTTCTGCCCTGCCGGTTCCTCCTGAAGAGCCTGCAACCATCCAACAGGGCACTCCAGTCACAGGGCTCAGGCTCATCCCACCAGGTTTCCCTTATGCCAGTGAGAACCTTTGCCCACCTCATCAGTTGTCTGTCCTTCTAGTTCCAGGGCCTCATACGTGTTGTAGAAGGTGCCAGTCCTGTTAAATTTTCAGGAGGAGGAGCCTTCTTCCTGGTATATGAAGTGACCTGCTTCCGGCCTTCTTCTTCAACAGACCCTTGACTTTTCAGGATTCTGAGTCCACCTGTTTCTCCACTGCAATGAAAGTTTGATACACCTGAGTATCTGGAGACTGTTGCATCTCTGAATATAACCAATCTCTTTCTCATTAACTCAAATACAGTGTAACTTATTCACCTCCTCCTGTAGCTCCCTCCGCTGGTGACACATCTCCTCAACCACAGCACACCTTCTGCAAAAGAACTGTGTCAGCCCCAGCCCACAGAGAGGCATCAGTCTCTCCTGGAACCTGTGGCCTGGAGAGCTCCATCTGCTGTCAGCAGGTCTGGCTGGCGGGAGGCCTCTGGCACAGCTGGTTATGTGACTCCAGCAGCTGCAGGGGAATGAGCTCTACAGCATGTCAACACCACAACTGAAGAAGCTTTCACTGGTACGCTAACAAGGCTGAAGATATTTTTTTGTGCTCTTTTTCACCAGATACTGAGTCTGTTTATCTGCCTGTTGGCTCCTCCCGGATGGTTGTAGAGGAGCCCCTTCCTGCTCGCCCCATCTACCTGAACTGCCATGCAAACTACCATGCCACACCTTCACTGCCGTTCCACACCCCTGCTTGTCACGCTCTGGATCATTCACGCTCCCTAGATCTGTTTGAATCTCCCATTCTGCTCCTGGCAATGCCCCCTTCATGCCTGATTGGCTGTACAGGGCTTCCAGATCCAGATGGGTCTCAGGGCTGCTGCTCAGGTGTCCCTGAGCTCAGGAATGCCCCTGTGCAGCTCGGTCTAACCCTCACCCTTGGACTTGCCTCAGTCACCAGTGCTGCCCCCACTGCTGCTGCTGCTGCTTCGCTGACTGACCCAATAGATGAGCCCAATACTAGCCACTAAAAATCTTTAAAGTTTTGGCATTTAAAGAGAAGATTGAAACTGCGTTAACTCCACTGGACAACTCCACTTTGAGAATCCACAGAGACAATCCACTCTACCTTGTTCCCCTCCACATTTTCAAGAAGGTAATCCATTTTCTGCAGTTCCTGTAAAGTGTCATACACTTTCAGAATACGTTTGAAGAGTGCATACACGTACAGTTTGCAATATGCTCGTGCATCCTTTGCACTGAAAGCTGATCTGTTAATGTACTGTAGCGGTTATCATGGACTTCTTCCAGAGCACATTAATGTCAACAGAAGATTGACAATAAACAAAATCTGAAATCCAGATGAAATCCTGTTTCCTTACTATTACTGTATGGATGGACACAGAAAAATAATCCATTCTCTCAAATATCTCCTGAACTCTTCTGGTAGGTGCCACATCACCTGTTTGTGCTGAGTGATACATCAAATAGCATCTTGGTAACACGGGTGCAATGGATCTGCAGATTCTTTCTCTCAGAGAAAAAGACACTATTTATATCCCCGGACACTCTATTTTCATTCTAAAACCATATTGGGAGACCAAAGAGGGTTAAGTATAGATGAGTAAAACATATAATAGAAAAAAAAATTGAAAATCTTTGGTTTCACTTTTGCATACTGTCCTTGATTTACCTGTTACCTTTATTTTATGATGAAAATCATACTTTTAATTGCATACCACTCTAATCACATATCATGTGAAAAAGCTTTTTTTTTTTTTTTTTTAAATAATAGCAAAAAGACTCTAACATCTTAACAAATCATGGATTGATTTCAGGTCTGTTTCTAGAAACTCATGCAAAATGAAGTTCTAAAAGGATTTCATTCTCTCTAATTTCATTATTTGAGTATCATTAACATTGAATATTTTTCGAAAAATCCCCTTTGTATATACCAAAGCCTTAAAAGTTTGTGTGAATTTTGATCCATAGCATTCACCAACAGTAGGAAGAAAAACATCAGAGATAGGAAAAAAGATGTTCTCATGGGCAGTTCATACCTTTCATATCCAGAATCTAGAATTATTGCTCTGTGTTTGACCTTCCATAACAGTCAAAGCAAGTATCAGCTTATCCCTGTAACATTTGAGACATTTTTTATGGCACTAATTAATAGATTAAAAGAAAACTGATCAGTCTTCTAAACCTCATCTGTAACTTTCTAAAGTTAATGGAAAGGTGCGTGTTGACTTCAGCAACTTATATATGCCTGAAGAAACAAAAAGGGAAATCATGGGGAAACAGTATTATTTTATGCTGCATTTTAGTAATTCTACTCTCAAAAAAGTTTTCACCTCTGTCTGGGCTCACCACTAGTGTCAAAGAATAGAAACAAGAGCAGAAGCACACCAAGTGTGCTCCAAGACAATTATTTACTATTAAAAAAATAAAGTGCACAAAATGAAAACAGTATAAAAACAAAAGTGAAGTTTTACGCTTTATTAGTAAATGGTGTAATAAGGATTTCTGGGTCACATTTGTGCCATAACAGGTATCTTAATATCCCTGGTTATGCCAGGATCTGTGAAGTGCTGTGACATTTGGCAGTGCAGATTAGGATTCAAGCTTCATCATAGTATTTTGGTATTCTCAAAATCACTAGAGTACCGAATACATAATTTGCATTGGCTGTGGGAGAAGAGATGATGCCTGTTCCAGCACAGAGGGGGAGAGGCCATCTATAGCTGATCCACTGTAAAGCCTACAGGTGCGAAGCAAACTGCCCACAGCTTCCAGACAGATTTGAAAGAGGACAGTGAGTTTAAAGCCTTGGTGGTAGGTCTTTAGGAGATTTTGTAGTCTTTTGAAGGTGAATTTTGTTACAAGAAATGTTATTTTTTCCCAGATAGTCCTTACCCCATATTGCAAGCTGGGGCCCTGAGAAGTCATAGTTCTTCTATCCTATGGCTGCTTACAGGGTCTATTTTCTTCTTTAATCTTTGCTATACTGAACTGGTGTTGATTGGAAACTGTAGAATCAAATATTGGGTTAAATTCTCAGGAGTATTCTTAATTTTATACCTTGCAGATGCTTGACACATTTATTATAAGGTAAGCTTGAGCTGTAAACATATTACTGCCATAGTTCAACAATTTTTAAATATCTAGATTTTAATATAAAATCAAATATGCTGACATTCAACATGTCAAGGATAAGTGTCTATGCACAAACACTTTTAAAATGTTTTGGAGTTAACTTTGTTCATGGCAGCTTGAACTATAAAAAACATGACAAAGGCATCAAACTGATGTAAACTCATTATCTATGAATAATGTAAAACAAATGTGCCAGATTTGTACTTCTGGGTGGCAAAGCTGGTGCACAGATGTGGTACTAATGATAATGGAATTATTTTCCAAGGTTCAAAAGAATAAGTCCAAAAAAGAAAGATTACATGTTGATGGTTGTGTGTTGAAAGAGCTGCAAGGAAAATTTCGATATTTACATCCAAGATGCTAAATTCTGGGCCAAGAGTGGTTTTAAGCAGAGCTCCAATTCAGTCTTTTTCAGAAGCAAGGATAAACACAGGATTGCTTGATGTATTCAAGCATGGAGAAATGCAAGGAGGCTGAAGCTGCTTTGATAAAGTTGCCCTGTGCCAATATATTGACCACACCTCTCAATAACAAAAGGAATTTGTATCTCAATAATAACGGAAATGCAAAAAGCATGGCAGAAAGTTTTTGCTAAGTTGTGGAAACTGATTCTTTCTTTTCACTTATCAATAATTTAATTAAGATACATGTGTCGTGCTTTGAAATTCTATTTTTGCAGTAAATAGCAGTTGCTAGAAAGGTCTGATACAGACCACAGAACTGTGAAATAAAACTGGGTGGATCTAGACAGTCTGTGAATGAGAGCATTAAAATTCAAATGGCATTTTCCTGGGAGCAACAGAGGGTTCAGATAGAGTTTATTTTCTGAATGCCTAAGCTTCTTTAAGATGGCTTAACTGCTAATGTTAAAAGCAGTGACTGAAGGCAGTTAGGCTCAGCTGGTGTCACACAGCTACGTATAAAACAATTACTTAAAGCTATGCTTTAGTTTAGATGATTGAACCCAGTAATTTATATTGCAATATCCTCTGCATAATCACTATGGATAAGCAATTTTCAAGGTGCTCTAAAAGTTGGCATCTTGCAGAGCTACACCATAACATCATAGTACAGTCCTGTCTTAAGACAGTGGACTATCAAGACTAGCTTGAACTGAGTAATCAGCAGCTCTCTAGAAAACAGAAGTATCCATTTGGTAATTTCTGTATTTTGCTGTATTTAACAGGATAATGGTATAAGTCAGCAATCTAATTTGACTTTGAAGGATTAAAAAATATTTGCCTAATTTTATTGCATATTAATATCTTATTAGTTTTGGGAAGACTTTATCCCCAATTTTTCATCTCCTAAGAGTTTACCGATATCATAAACACAGTGTTTATTCAACCTTCAGTCATCACTGCCTTAGAGGATTATAAAGCTGAATAAACCAAGCTATTATGCCTTTGATTATTATAGCTTTGAACACAATGAGCTTGTTCCAATTGAAAAAAATGGTAGACACTTCTTAGAAAGATTAAGCACAGTTTGGATTAGGCATCTAGTTTGCAGATAGTCCTAAAGTATTGATATAAAATATTAAATTTGTCCTCACAATCAAAAGAAGAAAACATAAAATTTATGGTTTCATGTCTGGAAAGAGACCTACAAGCTTCAGTTATTTGAGAATAGCTTTTACAATTTACTAAGCCAAATAAACTTGATTAACAGAATAAACAAAGACAGAGAGAGAGATGTGGCTGTAAACATCAAAAACAACCTGTTGCAAGGACTGTGCAGTCAGGGAGGAGCAGTGGGTCTGCTGCAAGTGATCTCATAGTGCAGCATGGTGTTTGGTGCTTCCTGATACTGAGAACTTAAGCATATGCTGGTCCTTAAATGCACAAATAGTGAACTGAGTGAAAAGTCTGAAGAGGGTTGACATTTTTCAACATTGCCATTATGAGGTCAGGTACTTACTATTTCTCCAGCTAGAATGATAGTAGACTTTTGAAATTGTGCAACTAGTAGAAGGTACTTTTTATAATGAGCTAGCCAGCCATAACACATTTAGGAAAGTAGATGATGTATATAAAAATACATATATATAAAATTTGAGTGCTATTATGACAGCTCTGAAATTGAAGTAAAGATTTATAGTTGCTAATGCAAAGCCCTCTCTTCCTAAGTTAAAAGGCATGCTTTTCATTGCCATGCTGTTAACAGAGACATCAACGTCTAAATACAATCTGTCTATCATTTAGGAAGGGTAGTGTATGATACTTAATAGTTCAAGCTTATTCTTCATTCTAAGATCCATAAAACTTGAATTCCTAAGTACACTGTCACTTGCAAAAATGTTTTGGACCAGATCCAAAGAGCTTTCTTAGACGAATACTCCAAGATGACCTTTGACTGTGTGTTTAGTGTCTCAGAGTAAGTGTGAGTTTTCTTCAACACAAAACCACTTCAAGATTTTTTATGTGTAGTTTCCCAAGAAATTTTCTGGTTTATTCAATTTTTTTGTGGCAAAAATAGACTGCTTCATTTTGCTAACTTTTAAGATATAGTGTTAAGGAGCTTAAACAAGCTACACAGCTGAGGAAGCCATTATTAAAATACACAAGATAAGAGTGGCATGCTCCATAATATATCCTTATTATCATATGTTAAGTGTTAAAAAATGTTAATATTTTTCTTGGAACATTGCTAGTATTTTGTACTTTGCAGCTGTAATAAGTTTCTTTAGCTATTGTACGCCCTGAAAACTTGAAAAAAATCACCTCTGAGTTGGTTTTACAAACAGGAAGGGAAAGAAAGTAATAATTTTAACTGTACCTTTCATTTTCATATTGAAATTATGTTCTGCTGTACCTTAGATAACTAATCATGACTAAAATATCATTGTTCATTTCTTGTGGTTGGGATTTTTTTGGTTGGTTTTTGGGTTTTGTGTTTTGGGGTTTTTTGGTGGGTGGGCTTTTTCTGGGGGGACAGGGACTTTTTTCAGGAACAAAAAATGAATCTCCTCATCCCTAAAAATGTACAAAATAAATATAATGGAGTAAATTCATTATGATACCAATCACATGTGCTATAGAGCTGTTAATAGTGGATTTGTGCATATAAACAGTTTCTTAATCTTAATTCAAAAGACTTATTTCTATTTTTTAAAAAGAAAGAAATTAAAGTAAAAAGCAATAATATGTACTTACAAAAACCAAGAAAATATTTAATAAAATTTTTACTGTAGAAAAAGAAACTTCTGAAGATTAAAGTGATCTAATATTTTTCAATATTTTTGTAGTTGCTTTCCACTTTTTATTAGGAATACAAGTACTATGTCAGTTAAAGTAATAGTAACAGGAATTATTCAGAGGAGGAAGTCTCAGTTTGGAAAAAAGCGAAAGTAAAGAAACAAAAACTGAGTGGTGACACGTAGCTTCGGCGCAGAGGTGAACTGTTTGCAGGAGAGGGAAGAAAAAGGAGGTCATAAGCCAGGGCGGGATCTGTCCTCCGTGCCGGGTGTGGTGGCAGCGGGAGCGGGTGCCCTCGGTACAGCCTCTCGGGGCGGGGGCAGCTCGGGTAGCAGCGTGCGCAGGTCGCTGTGGTGGCGTCCGTCCGACAGCAGGGCTGAGTGACCGAACCTGGTACAGAAACAAATAGGTGCCAGTGAAAGGGCTAGGAAGAAGATTAAGTAGCTGGAACTGCACGTAGAGGAATTTTATCCTGTTTAGCATTTATAGTCCTGGTTGCATCTATCCATCCACAGCCAACGTGGCTGCTGTTATCTTTGCCTGGCATTTCAGCAAAAGGAAGGGAGGAAGCAGAGGTTGCACACAAATTGCAGCCTTCATATTTCCTCTGTATAATATTTCTGTTTCTGGCAGGATGGATGATCTTTTTAAACACAGTATACACTACCATCCTAATACACTATTTATTTCCTCAGCATCATATGGGCTGCCTTGTGATATTTCCTTGAGAATAAATACAGACTGCAGCCATCTGTGTCTGGACTCTTCTCGCATGTCTTCCCACAGTTATTTCTTCTATGAGTTATTTTAGCTTTTCTTTTCTTTGTAAGTGCATGTGTATTAATATACAAGCCGTAAAGTTCCAGTTGGAAAAAATTTATGTCCCTTTTTAAAACGTGTTTAATCCAATTTGCTCTTAATCACATGGAATTTTAGTCCAACTTTCTGACAGCTGATACTTGAACGCTTATATTCTGTCTGATGGGTTGTAATTATTCACTCCCTTTCTACTGTGTAAAGATGTTATCACAGTACCTGCATTGCCTAAACATGCTGAATAATGTAATATTAAGAAACATACAGATTCAGTTTTTATAAATATGCGATAAAAATAAGGGAACGATTTTCATAAGATCAATAATAGAAATTCCTAACTTGATCTTTGATTTATTTAAGGTATGATCTTTGCTAGACACCAGTGCCTGAAGACAGTTCTCACCAATTCCTCTAAAGGTCGTCAAGTTCTGGAGAAAGTTTTGCCCAATATTTCAGAGTGTTCTGAAAAATACTTTATGTTGACTGATAAGCAGTTACTGAGAAAAACTATTAATTTCATCATAGGTTTGTTTCTGTTTTTCTGATGAAGTTTGTAGGAAAGGTTGCTGCTGGATTGTTATGAGGAACTTCAGGCTTATGGTTTCACCAGAATCTGCATTAGTCAACGGACCTTTCTAAGCCAAACAATGTGACTTATTAACTACTGGCTTAAATATTTGAGAGCTAATTATGTAGCATGTCTTCCAGTTAATTTCCTCGGTAATCACTTTTCACGCACAATTTTGTCTTCTACACACAGGGAAACAACTGAAAAACCTATATAATGTAAACAAACTGTGTCTCCTGTAGGCTGGAAAAAAAGGGAGGGATTGTTATTTGTAGTGATTGTTATTATCTTTATGGTATCAAGCACAAAGGATTCACTAGGCAAAACCAACAATCAAATATTCAAGATAGAAAGAAATGAAGGTTCAAATCTGGTTCTGGAATACCCTACTTCAAGTCAATGGACTTAAAAGTGATTAAATTGAACCTGGGTGTAACAGGTTACAGAAATGCTGACTTTATCCCAATAACTTTCTGGAGTGGTTTTGAGTGACATAGTGTTAACCTTTTTTGTTTCACTCTTTTGATAGCTTGGGAAAAGGTGACAGTAATTGTGGTGTGATTTGACCCCAATTCATCTTGAAGAATCCACACAGAGAAATTTACAAGAAAAGTTAATGCCTTACAAAATAGTGCTGCAGTATTTTTTTTAGGTTTAAAGGACCATTTTTACATACATATAATCTACAAACATAGGCAGTAATTAATATATAATGAATGTAATTTTTCTTCTTTTGTAATCTTTTCTTCTGTGTTAATGTTCTCTTAAACAGGAATAAGAGATGTCCTCCATCCAACATCTTTCTGTAGACTAAACTCCTGCAGGGGAGCATCATTTATTGTGTGTTATGTCTGAACACTAATTTTTTGGACTTACTTTAGCAGGAAGTCTAGTAAGTACTTTTGCAATAGACCTAGTGAAATATAATGCAGTAATCTTCACATTTGGAAAATTCTTTGTATATACAAATGAGGTGGATGAACAAATTTAAAAGCATAAATTTTTATGTAAACTTTATCATCCACAACCTTATTAGAAAATAAGCTGAAATAAATTTGATAGGTTTGATACTGTGCACTAAATTCTATATTTCGACATTGTAAAATGATTGATTTGGGAGGAGAGCTTTTCAGAATTGCTTTTATAAAAATTTTTATTAAAAAAATACTAAAGAAGGGAAAAATTACTGACACACAATTTTCTGTGGATAAATTCAGAAATAAAATTTAGCAGAATCTTGTATCACAAAAGTATTTCATCCTCACTATCTTCCCGTAATTGCCTGTTATATACTTACCTTTCAGTCTTAAAGCGTTATTCCCACTACTTTTTTCCAGGAAGGCTTGGTAATTGTCCTTTATATTTTGCACAATATAAGTGCTACAGCTCTGAAGTAGCAATTTTACAGCTAACTTTTACTTTCTGTATCTCTTCTACTAGTTCATAAGTGTTATTAACATTTGATATTCTTTTTCTTCTTTTTAAGAAAATGAAACCTTTATATGGGCTCACCTTGACTCAGTAATACTTATGACTTTGAATTATGTCGTTCTTCATGTTTATGATGAGAGGCAAAAGGCCACCTCTACATGAAACTACTGAATTTTAATGTAAAGTTCTGAAGAGGTGACTCTTTTTAGTTAAAAATAAGACTTTCTGACATTAAGCCCTTTTATAAGATCATCTCAATTTTCCTCTTCCTTCTATATGTTTAGACAACACATTAGTCAGCCTAAAAGGCTGCTTATCTGCTTAGTCATCAGCTGTCACTAAAGCAGCTCTGCCCAGATTGGGCATTTTGGGTAGATCAGGGGCTCTTCCTGTGCTTGATGTGCTGGTAGGGTACCCAGCTCATTGCTACTGCTGATCCTGATGCTCTCTCTGTTCAAAACAACCACTTTATCATGCCTCAGGCTAACTGTGGAAAAGGGTCATGTCCTCCTTTGTGTCTACACATTGTCTATGACTGTCTACTGTACTCTGCAATAGTAGGAATTTCAGTTAAACACTATTTAGGAAATCGAGGGTAGTAGAGTTCCTGGTGGGAGAAAAGACTTTTGTACTTGTTTATTAACTGTATCCACACAGAAACTGAACAATGGTTATATTATGAAAACATTCTGTACAGTCTTGTGTGTATTTACAGACATTGTTTCAAAAAGTAAAGTGACCACTATCTAATATTTGTAATAGTTTGCATCCATCCCTTACATTTTTTCCCAGATCTAATTATAAATATAATTCAAGAGAAAAGAAATTGCAACAGAAAAAATACTCAAGCCCTCAGAAGTTGCAAAAAATCTCACCAAAGCCTTTATTTGAGAATTATGTTGTCAAGCACAAATGTATGTAAATATCTGCAAAATATCCTTTTGAATATTTTATGTGCCAGTTTTATGTCCCAGTGAAAGACAATTTGGATGTATGTGCAAATATGAGCTGAGTTGTCGTTTATACTTTTGTTTTAATGTGATATTTTTTTCATAGACTGGTGGTTAGAACATCCAACAGGAAGCTACAGATCTAAGTTAAAATCTACTCTTTTTCTCATTTAGTACAGGTATGAGATCTGAGTTCACTTTTCAGACAGTTGTTATTGTAAAGCTTTGTGAGTTGACCACGTCCAGATCCTCAGCTGATGTAAATTCTCACAGAATGAAGTACTTCTTGAGATAAAGTAAGTGTGTAAATATGATCAAGAGTCTGGCCATTCAGAGAAAGGGTATGAAAATTTGGTTTCCAATCATACTATAATCTTTAAGTATTTTTGATGCTGCAGTGCTTACCTCAAACTGTATCTAGTATAATTATTTGACTGCTATCCTGTGACTCCCTAAGCAGGGAGAAATGAAAGACGGGCCTTACCACACTTCTGCAGAACAGTCCTCAAAAATGACACTTTCGTGTCCCTCCAAGGTAAAACAGCTGATCTCTGGTATTTCTGAACTATTTTTTTTACAAAACAAAACATTTTTGAAGTGAAAGAAATAGGGATTCTTTTTTTTATTAGGTGAGTTACAACCACATAAGCTCATTAATTTCCTAAATTTAAATGCAGAGAAGAAACAATTAAACTGAGTGTACACTTCCAGATCTGGTATCCTAACTTCCATTTTATGCCAACTGCCACGTAAACATTTTGTGCTGGTTGGAATTTTTGAGATCATTGAGTAAAATTTTGACCGAAACAGAAGAAATGTTTTATTGGACAAGAATCCTAAGCATGTGATAAAAAGACTCAAAATATCCCCCTTAGAGTCATGAGACTCAATTCCTGCTTCAGTCAACTTCTGAAGTCCAAAGTAATCAATTGAAAGTATCACTAATAGCTCAAATACTCTGTTGTTAAATTCTCATGCAAGGCTTCCATGCTAGAATATTCTGCACAGCTGAAGTTATCTTCATTTTACAACTTTACTGCTTAAATTTAGTGAAAGTGTATACCTGGCTTTCTTTCACAGCAGTAACAATGTCAGTGTCTTCCCTGAGTTTAACAAATAAAAAGGCCAGAAACTAGCAGACCAGTGTTTTCTTTGGACAACATCAGACTGCTTTTACACATGGATAAATCTTGCTTTGGCATGGTTGAGGTGCCTCTTTTTAAAAACTATTGCTGACAGCAAAGAGCAAGATTTTACAGCCCAAAGCCAGTGGGAGTTCTGCCTTTGGCCAGAGTCAAGCGCATATCAGAGCACAGGTTACATTCCCTCCTGTAAGACACTGTCAGATCTGAGACACAGTCCTTGTTTGGGAATCTCTCAGTACAAATCTTCTTTTGCTTTAACAAAATCAGAAATCTTTGACTGAGAATGTCTTAAACAGTAGCTCACTGAAGACTGGTTAGGCATATGGGTTCACCTCCTGGCTTCCAGCTAAACTTTGTTTCAAAAATTACATTACAAATCAGTAATGACAGTATAGATCCAATACATTTTTACAGTACCTTTGAGTACATGGATACATATGTAAAGAATGATTATGTATTTATGAACTAGAGAGGAGGTTGTGCTGAGATTAGAAAAGATATGACTCATAAAAACCTACCAGCCAGAGATGTATTGTAAATTTCTGTGAAACCCGGTTATATTGTACAGTCTTAATCCACTCTACTGGGCACGTACAGCCTAAATCATGACCCTTCAATTTCTCATCATAACACTTAGATAAGATAATTGGGAATTACTATTTTTTTAAAACTCTTTTGAAGGAAAACATCTTTTTGACTAGCGTAAGCATATCCTTAGTTTCCTTTCTCTCTTTTTTTTTAGGTATTTCTTTGTAAAATTCTGTTGAGGACAGTCAGAGAACTCCAAGTTTTTTGTGATCTTCTGTGCCCTTTCTGTGTTTATGTTGATGAGACTTTGGCATGCAAAATGCTGCAAGCTGAAAATATGGCAGATACAATTGATGAAGCACTAGTTTTCATGCATTTGTCAGCAATTCAAACTCATTTGTACAGCAAAGAGCTTTTTAACACAGCTTTCTGTTAAAGGGTAAAGGAAAAGGTAGTTCACCATGCTCATCAGAGAGCACATCTTTCATCCAGGGCTTTCAAAGTATTTCCCTAATTAAGCTTTCTGACCATCTTTTGAGTTAGTTAAGTGTCAGGTTGGTGAACTGACCATTTTATTTCAGCACTTCTGTGTGAAACATACGCATAAAAGGGAGCTGGCCCTCCAGAGAGATGAACAGTGCTCCATGGGATGCATGGAGCTTGGTCAGCCCTGGGTCCTGCAGACAAATGGGGCTTCTGAAGCCAATGACTGCAATCACAGCTTTGCACATCATCTGCACTTCCAAAAACCAGCATCAGGCTCCCAGTGACTGCATCTGCTCACGAGATGTTCTGCGGCTCCCATTGTGCCTCACACACTTCGTGTGCCTCACCTGCTCTTTGACTGCTCATCTTAAAATGTAGGCAAGATTTCTTCCTCTATCATTAAGACATGAATAATGTTATAATATCAAGTATTTTCCCCTGCAAATACATACATGTATATACATAAATATGCATATGCAGTCTGATTTGCTGTTTGCTGTGAAAAGGTGTTCAATATCATATTTTAGAAAAATCTTTTGGCTTTGACTGGAAAACGCATGCTGTGTTTTGCCAGATGTGTAATTAATCAGTGTAATTAAATCAGCTGGGTTTGCAGGTGGTATGCAGGAGAACATTTCTTAGTTTATTCTCAAGCAAAATGGAATTATAAAAGTCAATCCCACTTTTATGTTGAAGATTTTAGCCAAAATTCAGGGCCATATAGTTGAATAAGAGGAGAAGAGAAATATTCGTATTTATCAAGACTGTAGAAAATCAGTTTTCCTATAGAGATTTCTCACAGGAAAGTTTATTTTTTCTGTGATTGCCACCTCCTTTTCAGATACTGCTCATCTCTGGAGTTCCCCCACAGTTTTTCTCAAGGTCATTTTCCAGTGCTCCATCAGACTTGATTTTCTGCTGCTTTCCTCTCAGCATTGCACTTGTTTGTCTTCTTTCTGAGGTGTTAGGTTTTTACCATCAATCAGTGCTTTTAGTGAGTCACCAAGACCACATATGAACCTCTGTTCTGGTAAAGGTTATAATCCTTCAGTCTCTTACATCCTATAAGGAGTCTGGTTATTTTTATATTTTTGGGCAAACATGAGCCCAAATAAGAGCCCAAGTATAATGTTTCAGCAAAACATTACAAAAAATAGAAGTTCAGCCCAAATTATATACTTGAAATAGTTATGGTAATGTAAAATGTGACATATATCATGAAGTAAGTAATACAGAGTGTTAGGATAAACATTTTATGTATCCATTTTTACAATAACTTGTGATGGTCGTGGTGAAGTAATGCAGTCAGGTGAAGCTTGTACTGCTAAAACCTTTAACCCAAGCAGTACGTGTACATATATTTCCTGTCCAGGCTTTTCACATAGAAAAGCTCTGGTAAGAATTATTTGCATGGCAGAAGGAGGAAGAGTACAAATGATATGTCCGTTGCAATTTCAGTGTTCATTGCAATCCCTGAAACATCCCTGGCATAAAGCAAAATCAGACAACTGGACAAGATGTCAGGAATGTTAATGTGTGTCTTTAAGGTCGTATTTAATTTTCATTCTTTTGAAAAGAATTGGGTTTGGTTTCTGGGATTTTAGGTGGGAAAAAAGAGATTTTCATTACTCAATAATAACCAGTGTGAATGTGGGAAGCATATTTAAAGGAATTCTCAGTATTCTATCACAGGTGCTGTAGCTGCCTCTGCTCAGTTCCCTCTGTAAGAGTTAATCACTATAAACCTTTTAAGAGTAAAAACCAGATAAATTTTTCAGTAGTTTCATTCAAGTTTACAAAGCATGAAGCTAGTTAATATCCACCATTCCTGTTCCCAAATCTTCTAAAGAGAGAAGGTTTTAGAAAGATTTTGTATACAACAGTTGCTCTCTTCAAAAGCTGTGTAGGATTCATTTGCCAATTTACAGTGGTGCAATATTTTAAAATTCATACAGAATTTAAAATATGTCTTGCCAAACAAGGAATGATTCCTTTTGTTAAACATACATGTTAGATTAAATGCCTCTCTTCATACACTACTTATTACATTAGACAGAATTCATTCTGTCGTAAGAACAGACGGCTTGGTTTGATGGAATGTGCTTCATTCAAGGGAAAGAACTGAATAGTTTGACAAAATGCATTTTGTGGATGGATTAGGCACAGGAGAGTGAATTGTGGCTCGTTGTCTGAGGAAAACACCAAAGAATTGATTTTAAAATCTTGGGTATAGAATGGATTGGAGTAGTTTAAAACATGCACATTATTGATCAATCAGATTGAGAGGCCTGAAAATAAAAAGTGCCTACAGAACTCATTCTGTCAATGGAGATGTTTTTCATCTACCTTCATCCTCAACAAATTGTATTTTCTTGTATACTTCATATGCTCTTATCAGCACAATGCCACTTTCTCCCCATCTCTTTTGCCTCTGACAATAAAAACAGTTTGGTGAAATTCCTTGCTGTGACAGATTTCACAGGCAGTGCATAGCTCAGCTGCTCCTGTTTGGTACATGCTTTTCTGGCCTAGAGAAGGATCACAGAGAGAGTTTGGGCAGCTGAGCATTTGGCTACAAATCCATCTGCTGCACATTCATCCATCGAATTGGGTGAGTAGCATACAGGTGGAAACCAAGCAAGGCCAGTGTTCTGTGTTCAAATGCCTGACACGGGGGAGCAGTGAAATTCATATCCTGAAAACACCTGATATTAATTAAACACTTAGTAACGGTGTTCAGAAAACCCCAGGTGCTGAGAGGAGAGGAAAGTTAGCTGGAGCATAATGAGAGCACTTGGAGGCTGAGAAACAGCTCCCACCCACAGAGCTGTGCTCGTTGCTGCTCAGGAAAACTTCCCAGCATACAAGCCTGTGTCAGGCTGGCCCTTTCCTCTCTGGGAAATGGCAGTCTAGCAGCTCAGGTCTTTAACATTTAGCTGTAGGAAAATTTGGTTCATATGCACAGCATGTGTACCTGCTTTATGAGTGACCTTAAGGAGCTTTGCTCTTCTTCTCTAGAGAAAAACTAGTCATGTTTGACTTCTGCAAGTATTGGGGAAGTGACTATAATAAAAGCATAAAAGGGACATGTATACAGCCAGTTTTCCAGAAAGCCATACAAAGAGCTTCCGAAGGCTGAATTGGTTGTGCCTGCAAAGAAGAATAAATTCTGGTCTTTGTTAAGCTTTACTCCTTTCACGAATAGTTTTAAAAGTCAAATCCTGACACTCTTACCCGGAATAATCCAATGCCATTAAGTGATATGGAGAAAAATTACTTTTTGCAATATGAACAAATGAACACAATTGAACCATAATCTCATATTGTATTATATAGTGGACCTGGTTTAGGTGAAGTCAAAACTTCTAGATGGGATGTGTTCCAGATTGAGATAGTACTGTCTGGGATATGAAGGCAGACATGACTAAATCCTTGCAGATCCACTTGAATAGTATCTATGAACCCGTTGAAAGTTTAATTTGAGAAAAGTACGTTGTTGGCATATGAAGAAGCTTTTTTATTTTTTTCCCCTCTATTTCAAAATTGTTATCATGACTGTTTTGTATCAAACACCCTCATAAGAGTTCATAATGCTGCATAATAGGGGTAGGTTGAAGTGTTTATGAATTGTTAATGAATAATGTTAACTGACCAAAGTTAATAAAGATTCATTAAAATTCATAAAATGGTTCATGTATATTTCATTCCAAACATAAAATGAGATACTTTTCCAAACATGCATGTTTCCTGAAACTTGAAATTAGGAATTTTCAGAAGCATTAATTAGTGGAAAGCTGAAGAAAAAGGTTATGATGAATGTACAGTTTGAGCTATTTTGAATAACTCTTCTGTATAAGCTCATAAATTATTCAGTACAAACCACTTATGTAATATTTCTTAAAGGTAAAAGAAGCATCCTTTCAGGGTTGGTTGCCCTTTCCTTAAAGCAAAATAACTCTGTTACATTACTGGAACCAAGTTACAGAAATAAATTGATTTTTCCCCCCAGGGCAGGCATCTGTTACTTCCTAAAGTAAAGAAATGCTCAAGGAACATATGGTTGAAGGGATTTGGCAGGGTTCTGTTTTAGAAGAAGAGATGTATATGAGATTGAAACAGGAAACAGAGAAGTGTCTGATTCAGCCAATAGATTGCCAGCATGTTTTATCTAAATTTAAGTCAGTTTCTGAGTTAAGAGCAATTCAGCTTCTTAATACAAAAGGAACTCAGGCCTTATCAGCTGGGTAACAAACTTTGCTTAGACTTAATTCTGCATAGTTAGCTAGGCTGTTGTCCTAGTCAGATGTTCAGTTTCATTAAATTAATGCCTTGGGGGTAAGGGTTAAGGGTTACTCTCATGAATAAACATTTCAGAAGTGCACATATTACATCCAGAAAGGCTACTGAAATAGTGTGTGAAAGCCACTGAAAGCTGGGTATCTGGCTCAGCATTTGAAGTCCACTATTCATTTTGAAAGAAAGTCACCAAAACTAGTAAAATGGGGATTTATCTTCCTTAGAAAGGGAATGTGATCAGAATTCAAAAGTGTTAATTAAAACATTGTGCATTTTCTATAGACTGGAGGATTCCAGCCTTAGGTTATTTCCAATTACTTTTATTTTTGAGCTCTAGGAATAAGGATGAGGATAATGTCATAGTCATGATGCCCAGACAACTTAACAGAGCCTGGGATTTGTGGCAAGACTTTTCTGGAATGGTTGCACTTGAAAAAAAGAGTGGGTTTTTCTATTTTTCTGGAGCTGTCAAGCTACGTTTCTGCTCTCATTCATTTGTCCTCTTTGTGATAAGGGCTATGACGTTTGCAATATCAGCCCTTTTTTAGATGCATTGACACTTGCCTTTGAATGAAAGAGAGAGGAGTCAAAGAGCTCCCTACTTTGGTTTTTCTAATATGTGCCTCTTTGCAGCAAAAGTCTATTCTGAAATGCAAAATAAGATGCTAAACTTCTGTAGTCATTTGCCAGGCTTCTGATAAATGATTATCAAGAAAATAATTATGAGAAAAAAACTAGACTCCAATTGAATAAAGATGTTATTTCCAAACAGGTAAGTCCATCTGCTTTTCTGCACCCATCTTACTGCTTAGAAGTATCTCATCTCTTTAATAATTCAAGGAATCTTGTGTTTTCAACCCAAGGCATATTACTAACAACCTCTGAATGTTATTGCTGGAAGGGTCCCTCCCAAAATGTGCCTTATTTTCCCCACGTGGAATTGGCTGCATCATGACTTCTGCACTTGTTTTCATGCAATATTGAACATTTGAGCAGTATCTTCACTCTGCCGAGCTGCAAGGGAGGGGCCTGGCAGGCACATGGAGTGTCCTCAAGAGAACGGGTGTGCTACAATGAGAAGGGTCAGAATTTCCTGGCAGCTAAGAGCAAAGAAGCTGTCAGTCAAAGGAAGCTGTAAGATACATGCAAGGCAAAGGTTTAACTTAGCAGAATAATTCTGTTGTTTTAAGAAAACCCTTTTAATCAGCAGATTTCAAAGGTACTCAGTGTCTATATTTTACTGAAGGCACAGAGATGTGAGCCAAAGCCAATGAAATGATGCAGAAATAATGCCAGAATTAGACCATGCGTCCCTCAAATCTCAACTTGCAGTTTATTTTCTAACTACACCACCTCATTTTCTCTTTGTTTTTAAGTAAGCTTAAAAAAGTGTGAGGCAATAGGCTGGAATTCTTTACTGACTTCCTGTGCTGGATCAACTGCAACCTGAAATAATGTCAGGTTGTTTTCTTGTGAGTGGTATGGGCATCTCCTTCCTCAGAGTCACAGTAAATGTTTTCTGTTTTCTTTTTTTGGAGCACATTTCTTTTCTTATGTTCACGTAACAGAATTTTTGGCCGCTGGATGTTAACAGGTTTGATTTTCATTACCATATATGTATATTTTCTTCATTTTTATTAGGATTCCATTCCAATTTGTTGATTTACCATTGTTAAAAGATTTTTTTAAGAAGTATTTGACCTACTGCTGAAACAATTTCTCTTATCTGCATATTGAATGACTTGGCAATGTCCAGATGAAGGATTGGATGTGCTGGGAGATATTTGGACAGATATTTAACAGTTTCACGTGCTATGACATTGGGTGTGATGAGCAAGACTGGAGCAAGTTTGGGCTGTAGAATCCAATCCAACTGCAGTAGCAAGAGTTCCGTTCTCTGATGACTTAAACTGTCAGGGACATCAGCAATGAGAATAATAACATGGGATTTTATCTGATGTATCCAGAGAGCTTTTGCAACTACTGTATTTCTACTAATATGCACTCCAGTACAGCAGAGCAAAGCTTGATGTCATTTGTGAGTCTCAACTTTAAATAGCATTACAGTGCAAGTTTAAGGCTTGCCATTTGAGTTCCAAAGTTTTGCAGTTAAAGGGGTGGTTTTGTGTAAATTGTCATCTCCTATATAGGCACATCATATGTGAAACTCTCTCTACTGCTACAAAGGCTAAAAGGCCTCCCCAAAAGCAAAATGGCACATTCAGCACAAGAAAGTTCTCCTTGCACATCTGAGTGAATGTCTAAGCACTCAGGTTTCGTTCTGCTTGAAACAAGCAGGTCATTTCTAAAATTTTAAATTTACAAGGTAAAACCCACCCCATATATGTCTACTTTGAAGAGAGGCCCCAAGTTACTGAAGAGTTATTATAAGTCTTATCACTAAAAAAAATATTTTCTTTAAGTGCGGGCTGATTAGCATTCAGAACCACATTCTGATGATTACTCCAGACTCCTGTGTTTGTAGAAGCAGGAGAGAGTGAGCAGTAAAGCTCACCTGTGCTTTCTCAAGCCATAATTCCCCACATATACTGAAAATATCTTCCCATATTACAAGTACAGAGCTTATATCTGCAGCACATCAGGACTCTTCAGGTGATCACGTTAATATAGGAAATATCATACTACTTATTGGGAATATCAAGATTTAAGAGTGGGGAATGAGGAAAATCTTGCATTTTTCAATTTTAAATTGCTTTAGACATGATAAGAAGGAATTGAATATTTTGAAAGAGATAAAGCTTAGGTGACAGATGATTAAGAGACACGTATGTTTACAGGTGAGAAAGAGATGTAATTTCTTGTACCCTAGTGCAATGCTCTGACATGGGAAGCAGAAGCCTGGTTTGTCTTTGTTGCAAGAAAGATACAAGAAAGTTAGGTGAGTTGAAAAGGCTGTGGAGGGAAAATCATTGGATGCCATCAGCCCACAGGACCATAGTGTGAAGGAAGGTCTGAAACGGATCTTAGAGATTCTTTTGTGCGAGGAAGTTACATACAATAAAATCCTTTGTGGAGCTGAAAAATTTCTACCTATAAATTCTTATATAGAGGAAAAAAAAAGAGATATTATTCACCAGAGGCTCCAACTTTCAGTAATGAGTTGTAGGGAAAAGTGAGTTTAAACCTTTGGAGGGTTTCAGAAAGGAAAGTGTTAACAAAATAAGGTCTAGACACCTAAATTTCTGTATCAAATGTAATGAATTGCTCCATTTTTATGTGAGGAAATACAACATGAAAGAAATAGTACTGGAGCCAGCTAGGACATAGGGAATAATAGTTCATGATTCAAAGAATTTAAATGTGATACATTTTTCTGAGTAGTCAGAGATGCTTAATGCAAACTTCACTGTCATCCCTCATGATCGGAGTGAACATATATGCTGGTAGCCTATATCTAGGTTTTCCTGCAAGAAGAAACTATTAATAGTGCTGTATTACTTCATTTGAAATTCTGTTCCTTCAGATACCACTGAGATTTGATTTAGGTTTCTGCTTTATGAGAACAATGTTAGTTTATTACGAGAACAACGTTAGAAGAACCTATCTGCCTGAATGAATGCCTTCTTGCACTCATCTCTTGCACACCTCTACTTTGGTAACATTTGAGTAATTTTATGTGTTACAATATCAGACTGAGCACTACTGTTAGGTGTATTGAAAAGTAGGAAAAGGATGATTTTTCTCTTAATGTTGCCATATCTCCAATAAAATAAAAAATTTTGAGTCATGTCTGGGATTCCTTCTGTGTTTCACCCTCAGTCCTTTTACAAAGTGTTTTCCATTGTGTTCACCTTTACAGGATACTTAAAACTGCAAAGTTATCAGAAGTTCCATTAAATTACATCTGTTTTTTTCTCTGAATGACATAAATGTCTCTTTCCTTCTGAATTCTGAATCTTTGGTCAGTTTTAATCTGTTTTGTCTTGCAGTGGCTTTTATACATTTCTTCAATTTTGTGCCATTGAAAAACTATTTCAAAAGTATACATGTAATGTTTCACTGAAACCAATGGAAAAACTGTAGGGCTGAACAACAAACACTGCCATATAAGCCATTTCTTTCTTTTGTTCAGAAAAGAACTCTGTCTTCTTTGCCTCAGCCTTCACTATTTTGCTGTTTTGGTTTAGCTTGGGAGAGGTTGGTACAAGATGATATTCTCTAAGTCAGAATCACAAACCGTCCTTTGCCAAATAATACATTTGTAAATTTTATGTAGTGTGCATTCCACATAAGTGCTTTCTGCAATCAGTTGATAGTTGGAAATCACACTTATACTTTAGATCCTTCTTAAACTTTGGAACAATATTAGACATCCACCATTCCTCTTGTGCTTCCTCTGTCTGCAATGAGATATCTGTAAGATTTGCCAAAGGCTTTCCTGCTTCCCCTGCTACTTACTTTACAATGATGGGATATTATTCTTCTAGATCTGCTGTCTTGTCATCTTTTATTACATCTAGTTGCCAGATTTTATACCATCTTGTAATCATAAAATCTTAGTGCATTTTACTCTTCTCCTCAGAAAACCCAGCTCCGGTCTCCAGTGTGTGATCTTCCTTCCTTTGTTTTCTTTTTCAGCACTAAGGCAAATCTGTATTTACAATCAGAGAGATGTGTAGGCTTTGTTTTTCTTATGAATTCCTGACTTATTTCACCCCAATCATTCATCTCAAGTTTAAGGTGTTTGAAAATTGGGTAGTGACATGGCTTGTAGAAAAAGTACTATTTATTTGTTTACATTTCAGAAAAAATGTTTCTAAGTCGGAATAATGCTGTTGAAAAGACCAGTGACTGAGTTGTCTTTCAGGTGTTTTTCCAATACCTCCCAGAATAATCTTCTCGAAACCTTACCAGGTACTGAAGTGAGACTGACAAGGCTGTAGTTTCCAGCATCCTCCTTCTTGCCCTTCTTGAGAACTGGGACAATGTTAGTCAGCTTCCAGTCAGCTGGGACCTCTCTGGATTCCCAAGGCTGCTCAAAAATCAAGAGAGCTTTTGCAATAACATCAGCCAGATTTTTGAAGATTCTTGGATGAATCCCATCAAGCCCCATAGATTTGTTGGGATCCAGCTGGTTCCCACACAATTTTGGGGTTGACTGGGAGTTATCTTTCTCACAGTCGTGGTCCTCCTGCTCGGGGCACTGAGACCCCCTTGGTCTGTCACCCGTATTGAAGTCAGAGGCACAGAATGCATTAAGCATCTCTGCCTTGTCATTGTCCCTGTTTGTGAGGTGACCATCCTCATCCTGTAATGTGCCAATGTTATTTTTACACTGCCCATTGCCATTAAGATATTTGAAAAAACTCTTTTTCTTTTCCCCCACAGTTCTAGCCAGCTCCCAGAGAGCCTCAGCTCTGGACAAAAGGGAAGTGACTGTAAAACAGTTTAGAAAGAAAAACTCGCCTCAGAAGGAAAGAAATAAAGGGGAGTGATGCATGAGCAAACACGGACTGAGAATCAGATTTATCATTAAAACATTCATATTATGGACCTGCTGTGCTGCGGGACTGGGAGTACGAGTCCATCTTCCATACTTTATACTTCCATACAGGAAGACTGACTCTGGATTAACTAAATATCATGCAAAAAGCCAGAAGTGCTGCCAGCATCACAGCCATAACAACATCACAGCTTTTCCTTACCATTTGGAGGACTGCAGGGAACAGGAAATTTTGAACAGGTGTTTATCCACCTTGAAGTGGATGAAGGTCAAAGTGTTGATTTTCATATGAAGATGCAGATATTAAATCAGAAAGTATTAGGGCAGCCAAAATCATTCCAATCTATCAGCTTGGCTTATTTTTCTAGTGCATGCCTAAACATCTTTATTGACCAGGTAATCAAACATATATGTTCTTGATCCCAGTACAAACTTGTCATCCTAAAACAGGATTTGCATTTACAGGTGGGTATCCATCATCCATGGCTAGAAATTAAAACTAATATTAAAAATATGCATATATTTCTGTAACATGCCTGAAAGTATTGGTGCAGGAAGTAAAACATTTTTATATTTATCACAATTTTTCTAAGTATCTATATGTTTTTTCTGGATATTTAGATTCACTGTTTTGAAATCTGTTCTTTGCACTGAAGTTCCTCTTCATCCCTCAGGTCTTACTTAAAAAAAAGAAAAAAGATATTTAGACTGGTAGGCCACTAGCAGATATTGTTGTTGAAGACAGTGTTAGGCAATTCTGAGAAATAACAGATGACACATGAACTTTTTAATGGGCCATCTGTGTAATTAAGGTGAGTCCAGGTGTGACCTCTAATTTCCTAAAAAGTTACTGCAATCCCTGAAAGAATGTAATAATAGTGAAGTTCATACCTGCAAAGCCACCTCTTCTAGCATAGATGGAAGCATCAGGAAAAAAATTCAGGAAACAATTCAAATGTCTTCTATATCTGTTATTTCCTTTCTATTGTTTTTCCCTTGGGAAGAATGATTGTGGTTTTTTTCTTTTTAGATATATGTATAAGGACTTGACTAAAAAAAACTCACTAAAGATACTTGATTTTTCTTGAAGACATTGTACCAGTTTGTCCCTTTTTTGCAAAATTCCTCTAGGAATTTCATAAGCGCTGCTTTAATTTTTTGTTTTTACCCAACTTATCTCATACAAAAGTGAATTTTACAGCCAGCAACATAAAGAGTATCCCAAGGACTTTTATAAAGATTTTGAGCAATACTTATTTGCTCTGTAATGTAGTAGTTGTCTTTTATGAAACTATATATTTTTGCCCTATAACCAATTGCTTTGCTGTAAATGTATTCAGTAGTGTAGAGTTTTCAGTGGTCAAAGTGTTTCCAAAGGCTTTTAATATAATTAAATTGATTCTGCATATTGTGTACATAATGATAATTGTAATGGCACTATTGTTAGAAGAAGGTTCTTTGGGGTTGGTAACTTGGAGGTCATTTTAAGACAGAAACTTTATCATTATTGTATCATTCTTTTTCATGTGAAGTACAAACTGCAAGACAGATGAAGTTTGCTCATAATGTGCTTATTTTATAACTGGGGAAGAGGCGATTAGGGTTCAAGAAATTAATCTCAGTCTCTGCAGGTGACATTTCTCATAGTTCTGCTATCAATTCCTGTTTGATATAACCTTTTCACTTTGTTGTCAGTACAATACGGGTTTTTTGCCACTCTGTACTTGGTCACTGCACATTTGTGCAAGAGAGGAAGGACAAAGTAGGTGAAATCCTATGAAGTTATGCTGACATGGAGAGAAGCAGCAAGAGGACAAAAGATTGTAACAAGGTGACAGGACTTCTTTTTCTGGAACTGTACACATGTTCTTTTTCAGAGGGGCATTTATTAAGTCATTCTTTTATCTGAACCTCCCATGGCAAATCAGGGACAAGTGGAAATGCAGTTACTGGTTCTAGATAAACAAAACAAACCCAAGGTCTTTGAAGCTCCTAAACACCCTTTTAGAATCCAAGTTGTTACTGGACTACAAGAGAAAAGACCTTCATAGGAGAGATGAGACTCAGAAGTGATGGAAAAAAAAAAAAAGAGACTAAGAAGAGGGGTAAAGCTATCATTTTATAAGAAATTTTTTGCTATTAAATTATTTTGCTACCAAAGCACTTCAAAGAATATTGAATAGGGAGATTTTCCCATTGAAAGTAACTTATCAATAAAACAGTTAAAACTTGAGATAATATCATTTACTGAGCCATTTCATAAAATCATTATTCTTATTTATTAGGAAGAAAGCTATAACAGTTGCATTGACAAAAAATAATTTTAAAAATATTATTTCAGAAGCTGTCTAGAATGCCAAGGAAAGAGACAGAGAGATGAAACCTTCTAAAACAGATGATGTTTGCAATAGCAATGTGTTGCAAGGTTTACGTAGAGGTCTTCACAAGATGGTTGCTGGTATTGAAAATTGCATCTTTGAAACCTAACTTTGTTTTGGCAGAAATTTCGTGTGCCCAGCTTGTTCAGCTCAGCCCTGATAACCTGTCAGTGCCTCATGGGAACTGGGGGGTTGCATGGCTGACACCCTCACAATTGGCCTCACTAACATCCCGAGATTCTTGATCGTTTGATATTTGTTTTATGTTTATTTTTCTTTAGCAGTTCATGTCAAACAAAGCAATTGATTATATTTTCTTATGACCAGCAAAGAAAGTTCTGAGTTGGGTTGGCAGAGTCTTTGGCCAGTTTTACACATGAATCCAGTTCCTCAGCAAACTGATAAAGGACAAGAACAGCTTGGAACACAGACGAGATGGGGAGATGGTGGCTGTAAGCAGAGGTATGGGGAAATTCTGGAACCTAAAATGAGGATCCTTTCCCAAAGAGAGCAGTTCAAATAAGAGAATCTGTCTTACCTACAGGTACCTTAGCTCCCTCAGCCAAAAGTGAGGGTGTCAGTGCAGCTATCTGAGGAAATACCTTGTGTTCCCATCTCTGTTTTAGTGGAATATCCTAGACATGTCTTTTAGCCAATTTTGGAAGCAGAACACTGGACTGGATGGACTTTTGGCTGAATAGTACAGACTGTGCTGTTCATTTTGCTCCTTTACTTCTATTTCTCCATGAATATCATGTCTTTTATCCTCCTAAAGCCTCATTCTCCTTCTCTGCACCCGAAAGTTCACTTGTCTCTGACAGCCCTCCCCAGGTTGCCTGCTGATGTCTTGTTGTCTTGGGTCAGCTATCCTCTTGCTTAGTGCCCTCTCTGCTGCCACTGCATAAATCAGTTCTTCATGTGCCTCTGTAGAGGCTAAGGTTACATGTAATGTTACCACTAAATTCCCTTTCCTTACAGTGAGTGGAGTTCGCTGGAGCCTCAGATCCCTTTGCATGATCCTGTGCTCAATGAAATCAATGCTAACAAGAATTACAGGATTTTAGTCTATGGATACCTTTCTCTGTTTATTCACTGTAATGATTTCTGCACAACCTGCTTTGAAGTTTATGCCTCTCCACCAAGTTCATTTTTCAAGTAAGGAACATTTTAATGCAGATAAATTGAGAATAGGTGCCTTTGTCTTTCCTCCCTCTGTATTTGGGAATTCTTAAACTTTTCAGTGTAAAAACCTCTTGACCTACTTTTCCCTGAACTCTGTTCTGCAGTCCAAGGCAGAACATACAAAGAGAAACCAAGACAAACATCCCTCAGAACGATGATTTCCCCCACTTGGTTTCCTGCATGGCTGTTTGCTCTGTCGCTGTGAGTCCTGATCAGCAGAAAGCTTTGTCCTGTATAAAAGTTTCTGTGAAGCTAATTTAGGGCACAGCAAGGGCCTCATTTAAGCAAAACAAAACCCAAGCAAAGCACAGAACAGAGCAATCCAAGTGTTTTTGTTTTGTGTAGAGAAATGTATAAATAATTTACTGTAATTTTCTAGGAGGTTATGTTGAAATATCTTTGTCTCTGGAAAACAGGAAATAATCTTTCCTAAGGTCCATGTTAGTGTTGTTAGTGCAATCAGCTTTATGAGAGAGCATCACTCAAGGCCCTGAGTTGGATCATTTTGGATTATGTATCTCTTTTTTTTTCATTTCTTTAGACTGTTTGGGTTTTGGTTTTGGTTTTTTTTTCAGGAGTTTTTTTCTAGGTCTGAAGACTTCAGTTTTGTCCTAAAGCCTTAAAAAGAAAGATTTATATATATTTTTTAAAATATTTAAATGTTTCTATAAATGGGAAAATGACAATGTAATTGTAATTAGTCTATAGCCCAATGGAATAGAAACATTGAGTTTCTGGGATCTGTTTAGCCCTAATGATTGAAGAATATAGAAACAGACTCTTACATAAGTCTATGTGATACTATACAAAGGCTTAGCTTCACATTTCCTTATTGATTAATCTTTCTATTTGGCAAAATTTATGACTTTACCACACTGCAGAATTGTAGAATAAAAGACTACTACTATAACATATTGTCCTGGGGTGTCTCAAACTGGGACACATATACAGTATTTTCTGTCATTAGTAGTGCTCAAATGTAGTGTTTAAATAAAATACAGGTTTTCTTTGAATTGCACTTTGTTAATTTATCTGCAAGTATTGAAAATTCAAGCTTGTTATAGGTTTCAAATTTATAGGGAACATTGCCCTACATCCACTAATCCCACCAGGATTTAGTTCATAGATGCTTCATTTTTGAAGCCCAAGCAGTGAAAAATTTAAAGCACCATGGCATTCAACAGGACTGTTGCTTTGTTCCAGGCTTAGACATGGTATTAAATACAAGTCTGAAGGGATGCAAACTGCTATGAAGAATGCAGTAGATGAATTAATTCAGTGTTTCAAATTGACATGCTGGTTACATGTAAAAAAATTTTCAGCTCTGATGTCTAGAAAGAATGCAAAACACACTATAAAATCTCAGCATCTTCTTGATAATCTTGTATTAAGTACTCACTAGCTAGTTTGTCAGGATCTTTGACTTCTGCCAAAGATGGTGATTGCATTGTAATCCCTCTGAATAGACGATGTATACTTGTGAGCGTGCTGATCACATGAAGTCATAGTGAAAACATCCACTGGTCTTGCATAAGGGTTTGTACATGGAATATTGTCATATGGTTGAGGCTTAGAAATGTTTTAGGTATCGAATGTGAATAAACACGATCTTCTGGAATTTGGCATTATTTCCCATGGTACGGGGTCAGCAGCTAGTTCAGGTTTTGCAGAGAAGTTGTCACTAAAATAACTGTGGTGACTCATACAACTGTGACTACCCTCCTGGTAACACAGTTCATGACTAAACCTCAATTGAAAACCAGAGTGAAACAAAATAAGCATAGCAAAGAATAGCAAAGCAATAGCAAAGCAAATGACCAGCTTCTTCAGAACTTGCAGACTGGTACAGAAAGATGCAAGCACTTGAAACAGGCTGACAGGTGCCAGCATGGCCAGAGAGAAAGGCATGGCAGGGCACTGCCACTTGGGCTGTGGCTGTGTCTGCATCCATTATTGCTTTCATAGCTTCTTGCTTTTAGCACAGCAAACTGCCTAAATTGCTGTGGCTGGAGGTCAGAATGCTGCATACTGCAAAGTGATGTCATTTAGTGCTCCATCATGTGACCCTCTGGTCACTTATTAGACAGCTATGTGGAACTGAGATATTCTTGTAAAGTCCCTGTGGGGGCTGTGCAGCTTTTGTGCTGAGTCAGCATTTAGGGTGGCAAATGTTTTCCCAGTTTTCAATAAGGAATAGAAGGATGGTCTTCTGTACCTGTAAGTAATTACAGGCCTGTCAGTCTCTGTCACTGGTCACAGCCACCATGTGTTCATAAGGGGAAAGTCCTGCTTATGACAAACTTAATTTCCATTTGTGACACCATTATCCAGCTACTTGATCCAGGGGAGCCAGCTGATGTAATCTTTAAGTCAATTTTTTCAATACTGTGTCTCACAGGATAGTTCTGGACAGAATATCCAGCTCACAGCTGGATGAACTCATGTGATGGGTGAGCAGCTGGCTCATGGGTTGGGCACAATGGGTTACAGTGACTGGGGTGGCATCAGACTGGACACCTGTCACTGGTGGGATTCCACAGGGCTCCACCCTTGGCTCAGTGCTCTTCAACAGCTCCATAAATAACTTGGACACAGGACATGAATGTATACTAAGGAAGTTTGCCAATGATACAAAATTGGGAGCTGGTGACTCCCCTGAAGGCAGAAAGGCCCTACAGAGAGACCTCCACAAATCAGAGGACCGGGTAGCAGGGACTGGATTCTGCAGCTGGGATGGGGCAACCCTGGATGTACAGACAGTCTGGGGAATGAGAGGCTGGAGTGAAGTGCTTCTGAAAGTGACCTGGGAGTTGCTGGTTGCTGGCAAGTTGAATATGAGTCAACAGTGCCCTGGCAGCCAGGAGGGCTGGGGTGCATCACAGGGCACTGTGTCCTGGGGAGCATCAGGCACAGCATAGCCAGCCATTTGAGGAAGGGTATTGTCCCCTCTACTCTGCACTGGGGTGGCTTCACCTCCAGTCCTGTGTGCAGTGCTGTGTGCCACAAGCTAAGAAGGATATAAAGCTTTTAGAGAGTGTCCAAAGGAGGGCTACTAGGACGGTGAAGGGTCTGGAGAGGAATTTGTATAAGGGGAGTCTGAGGTCACTTGGCTTGTTCAGCCTGGAGAAAAGGAAACTGAGAGGAGACCTCATCACAATCTACAACTCCCTCATGAGGAGAAGCAAAGGGGCAGGCACTGATGTCTTCTATCTGGTGACCAATGAGAGGATGCAAGGGAATGGCCTCAAATTATGTCAGGAGAGATTTAGGTTGGCTATTAGGAAAAGTTTCTTCACCCAGAAGGTAGCTGAGCACTGGAACAGGTTCCCCAGGGAAATGGTAACAGCAACCAATCCTGACAGAGTTCAAGAAGTGTTTGTACAATACTCTAAGACACATGATGTGATTTTTGGATTTGTTCTGTGCAGGAGTTGGACTCAATGATCCTAGTGAGTACCTTCCAGGTATTCTCTGATATTCTATTATTCTATGATTTAATTGCTACTCTTCCTTCCCATTTTCAAGTATATATTTTTAAAAGTCAATAACTGATTTGCTTTGTAATTCTGAAGAAAATAATTGTCAGAAGTATAAAAGTTATGTAAAATGTTGGTAATATGTCAGCTCCTTACCCCTACATGTACATGTAGCAAATATTGACCTCAAGAGAATAAAACTCAGCAATCATCCATAAATAAATCGATCTGACAGCAAGTTCACATAGTGCTGCAGGCAACATCTTGAAACAGGTTTGCCTGTAGTGAAATTTGAAAGTTTGGAAGAACGCAGTGTGAAAACAACACCTACAGTTTCATTGGATTGGAAATGCCAGCATATCACAGATAAGACAAAACTCTGTACTTTCTATGTTGGGCATGAAGGAGAGTTAAAGATGGAATAGCATGCAGGTGCTGAAGTGTGGTACGAATCTTTCTTCACATTCCTGGAGAAAGTTCATTCAGCTGCAAACACAGTGTCATCCTTATGGGAAATTATTTTTGTTGAAAATAAAATCTAAATTTATATTAAATAAAATGCAGACTTGTGATGAGCTCTCTTTAATGTGACACTTTAGGCAGTAAACGATTGTTAGTTCTATATTGCAAACCCAATTCTATATTAAAGAATAGTTGAATTTATAAGCAAAGCTTGTGCATCAAGATAAGAATCTCTGACTGTATGTCTGTGGGGCAGAAATTCATCCTTGTGATAAAAAGAGCTGCATTGACACTTAGGAAATGTGTGTTTCAGTCCTGATCCTGCCTCAGATTTCCTGTATTATCTTTGAAAGCTTAGTCTTTGTTTTTAACTGTAAAACTGGGATGAGACAATTTCCTCTAAAACATTCTTCGGTTTATAAGCACTCTCAGTGAAGGACACTTGCATGCGTATGTCCTGCATTGACCTTGAGTAAATGAAGGTCCTAAGACATGCTGTAATAAAAATAAAAACTTTACAAGTGCAGAAGGTGCCATTTGGTACAGAAAATTCTGTTTTGACAAAATTAACAATATTTTGGAGCTTGGCTAAGATATTCATGACATTTCCACATGGGATTTTTCCCATTTGGAGAATAAGGTTTCCAGAGAAAGTTCTCGTAGCATATTTAGCATACATACATTTTCAAAAAGAGGTATTTAAAATTTACATTTGGGGAGAAATTATGTATCTGTGTTTTTCTTCTGAATGAAGAACAAAACCACTGAGATGTCAATATATCAGTGAACTGGAGAAAAATAGCATTTACAAGATGAAAGTACTCCTCCAAATTCTAGTGAAATTAATTTTCTTTACTGAGAATTCAGTTAAGGTTTCCTTTCTTCTGTAGAAAGTTAATGCTAAAATGTATTCAATATCTTGACTTAATTATTATCTTTTGTTTGCTTTTACCCTAATGTTGATGCTTTTTCAATATTTTCAGCTTACTTTTGTGTACATGCTCTGTAGTAGCCACTTGAAAATGCAGTGGTATTTATGAAAATAAAAGGAAACAAGTCTGAATAGAGAGTCTTATTGCAGAATTATCTTTACAATGCAGAGTCTTGCTTGCTCTTGCAATGCATTTTCCCTGTGATTTAGGAACAGTGTATGCACAGCAGTTGCTGTTGAAGTAGTATGAAGGAAAATTAAGTTTGTAAGGATATCCGCTGTGGTAAAACGTTAGTGAATCATGGCTAATTCAAAGATAATACCATGTCCTGTTTCCTTTTTATTACCTTCTGCAACCTCATCTTTAGGATGATTCTTTCATCTGTAGTAATACCTATTTGGTTTGCCTAGTTCTCCAGGAGCAGTTTTGAGACACTCGGCTTTAAACTGGCACTGAAATTTTATTTGCTTTGCTTTTCTTTTGGAATTTAACATTTAAAACTGCAGGGATTGAAAAAAACAGCAATGTCATGCATATCATTCCTTATTCTACCAATGAAGCAGTGATGAGAAATAATAATTTAAGTCAATACTCCTTCTGAACATTAACAATTCTAAATCTGCAAAATTCAGAGAAAGGAATGTGTTGTTTAACAGTCTTCTGTCTGGTGAATAAGCTTTCAAAGGACAATATTTTTCAAAAGATTTTTCCTTTGGGATAAATAATCACTGGCAATGAACAAGGAACTGGAAAAAGTAATATTCCTGAGCAATACTTCAGAGTATTTTGGAAATGTTATGAGCTGTTAATAGCTTTTGCCTAGAAAAATAGGAAGGACAGGAAACTATGACAAAAAAGGTTGCTGGAAAATAACAGAAAAATCATAAATTCTCATGTTATCTTATGCCCAGGCAAACAGAAAAGCGTTTGCCTCTTCTGGTTTGGTTTGGGTTTTTTTTT
>VZTI01004282.1:483933-537457 GCA_013397865.1 Struthidea cinerea
TTTTTTTTTTTTTTATTGTTTTTGAGGTTGGTTTGGTTTGCAGAGGGGGGTGGGAGGAAATTGAGGGGTATCATGGTTTTGTGCTTGATTTTAAAACCAATACTTGGATTCAAAAAGGACGAAAAAGACCTATTAAACTTTCACTCATGTTCCTGTAAAACACATCCTTTTATTCCACCTCCCACAAATATCTTTTAGTAAAAAGGTCTCAGGTACATAGTGTCTTAATGTACTTTAACTGCTTAGAATACAAATAATGGGACTCTTTTTTCCTAATTTGAGGCAAAGAGGTTTATGGGATGTTATTTGTTTGCCTTTGTTTCTGATGAACTAAAGGAAAGTCAAGGGTGACTCTTTCATTTAAAGCTGAAAGTGTCAGTAATCATGACAATGATTTCCTGTAGAAGAAAACCCTGTAGCTTAAATATAAGTCCTGTGACAGGTATGTCACCTACAATTACCTGTCTTCCTCTTCTGGAATAATGACAATCAGAACATTCCTTAAGAGAATTATCAGTAAGGGGCTAAACTTGTAGATATTCAGTAGAAATTCAATGCAGAGAGAAGCTCCAATATTTCAGACTTCTTTTAAAGGAAATTTTTTGAAGTCAAATACGTAAGTGAACATTGTGTTTCTGTATCATGATAACCAAAGTCTTTGCATAAAGAGATGGCTAATTTATAATTCTGAAGTGAAATTTCCCATTAACAAGCTGGATGAAAAGGATGCCTGAATGGATAGAATTTTCATCTAATATTGAACTGGTACAAATATGTTAACAATGAAAGGTATTTTCTATATTCAAGTCTGTTGTGAAAATGTCCTCTAAACCAGCAAACATTGATATCAGTGCCCACCTGGTACACAAGAAAGTATCCTGTTTGATACAACGTGATTACTCATGTGAATAATATTAAATCATGAAATCTTAGAATGGTCTGGCTTGGAAAGGAACCTTAACGCTCATCCAGTTTCAACCCCCTGCTATGAGCAGGGACACCTTCCACTAGAACAGGTTGCTAAACCCTCTATCCAACCTGGCCTTAAACACTTCCAAAGATGTGTCATCCACAACTCTGGGCAACCTGATGTAGGAAAGGTTGTGTTCACCTGGACAAAGTGAGGAACTGGCAGAGGGCAAGATCTTCTCAAACATCTCAATTCTATGGAGCAAAACAATAACACCAAGGTTTTCCCAGCATTCATAGAAAATCATAAATGTGAAAAATTAAATTCCACTGGGACAACAGCAATTTCTTCATTTATTTCGGAGGAGACAGAGCTTTGCCACAGGACTTTTCTGATACATTGTAGCATAACAGCTAAAAAGAATCCGTTCTCTGGGTGTTGGTTGTTTTGGGATTTTTTTGGAGGTGCTTATGCGTCTCTCCAATAAACCACAATGGTTTTGAATGGAAATGTCCTATTACTTGGCTGCTCTTGTAGAAATATTCTTTCTTTTTGTATACTATTCATAGAAGTGTTTTTCTTCTATGTGGTAATATTTTCTTCAAACAACTGCCATTTTTCCTCTTCTCTCTTATAGTACTTTAGGTTACACTGCATTTTCTTTAACAGGGTGGATTTCCTGCCACGGTTTCCTTTTTAACCTCTAAAACCTATGTCAGCAAATATGAAAGAAAGAGGAAAAAAAAGAGATGGTCCAATGAGAAATAGACAAATAAGGATTATTGAAATACTGTAGAGAAAGAGGTATTAGAGGTATTTCTGCCTTTATCTTTCCTCTAGCTGTCAGTTTGTGAGCCTGGAAGGGCTCACTGGCAGTGGCATGTCAGAAAAAACACAATTGCCCTTTCAGGAGTGAATCAGAGACAAAAGTAGCACTAGAAATGCAATTTTAGTAGGAGGTCACTAAGCATACATTAGATGCTATTGCTCAGAAATCTCCTTGCGATGCTTGCAAACCCTCAGTCCAAACAACTGCAAGTAATTTAGGCTTCTTCCAGAGCACCCTTTATATTGCTCTACTTTTTCTGTCTTTCCTCACATGGACTTGCACTCCCTCCCTGCCTCACTAACTGCAATCTCACCAGTGGTTTCAAAACAGAATTTCTTCCTCCACCTTTCAAGGGAGGGGAGCTGCAGGATAACACTGTGTGTAAGAGAAGGGGAATGTGGAAGCTAAGCCATCTAAGCCATTTGCTGCATTTTCTCACTAACTAATAATAGAGTTTTCAGGCTTTGCCTTGCCAAATGTCACAAGGCAAGGAATATGGAGAAAAAAGAATTGGGAAGAAGGGAGCTTAAAAATATCACTTAAAGAAATAGGTGCTGGTTTCCTTTTATTTCTCTCCCTGCCTGGCCCTGCTGCACCTTGCAAATATAGGATCAGATTTAAAAGTATTTGGGACAGAAAAGATCAGAAAAAATGGAATTTATTTGCTTTCTTATGGAACACAAATTTGGATTTCTAAGATTTTTCTGAGATTATGAGATTATTTTTAAAAAAATGTAGAATGCCATTCTAACAGCACTGAGAATAATGAGTTTCCTTAGTCTTGCAGGTTTAGGACCTTAGTAATTTTTGTAAGCTCACATGATCTCTGGTTTTCAATGTTTACTTGCAACACTTCTATTCCAGCTGAGAGTGAAAACTGTTTGTTTATTTCTTTCCTCTGTCTCTCTGTTCTTGAGAAACAATATCCATATCTCTTCACAGCTGTAACACATCTTTAATGCTGCTAGGGGATCTCTGGCCCTGAATAATTGTAATTTTCATGCTGTCGTTACTTTCCTGTCCCTGGCACTGAGAGGCTTTCAATGTTTTGACAACTTTCCTGTGTTTTCTCCAGCTTGAAGTTTCCTTGTCTGTCACTTGCATGATGCATTTTAATTCCAGGATGTGTAACTGATAATGCATTGTTACAGTCAAGACTGAAGCTCTGAGAAAACAAACTTACTAGAACTGGGAAGGAGTTTGGAAAACAGAACTGATTTACTGACTGGATGTGTCCTGGTCCTTCCATCTTAAAAAGATTCAGAGAAAGACAAGAAAAATATCAAAGTATGAAAATCTTCCCTACAGTTGTAGGGAACTTTCTAATTTTGGAAAAAAGTCAGTGTACATGATAAAGGTCAGTAACACATTAATAGTGTAAAGAAGTTGTTGTTCTGTGCCACAGTCAGGAACAAGGGGACTTAGTGAAATAATAAACGCAGCACTTAAAAAGCATGAAGCACTTTTTTCCCCTCTATATGTAATTTAGATGATGACTCAATTTGCGAGGAGGTCAAAATTATAAATTAGTTCAAAAAGGTATTAAGCAAATTCATGAATAATAATGGTAAGAAATACAGTGGCCCAGAGATAACCTCCATCTTGAGGAGTCTCTAAACTACTGATTACTGTCATCTGTCAAGAAAAGGGTCATAACTATATGTACTTTATTCTTCTACAAGCACCAGCTACTGTCCACTGTAAGAAAAAATCTGATCTGAGACAAGAAATATGCCCATTTTTTTTTGCTTAAGATTTAAAATTGATGTCTATGAATTTTTAATAACATAGAAGAAGTGACAATTCAGCTACAAATGCATTAAAAATCAAGGAGTATGAAGAATTATATACAATGTTAAAATGACATGTAAGTAGTAACAATAGATTAGAATGAAAATTCAGCCTAAGTGAAATTCTGAGCAAAAAAACGTACTGAGATTGGGAACAGTCTCTTCCTGGAGCTACTAGAAACAAAAACCACTTGAAAATATACTCACTGTGAGAGAGAATTCTGAACTGACATCCAGATGGAGTAAATCAAATGCCACAAAGAATGAGTTTATTTCAGTGGATGCTGGCTTTGTCATGACACACGCAATTGGTCTATGGATCAAGTATGCTCTGAATTGCATCTAATGTGACTTCATAGAATGGATGACAGATTTCCTTACAAAAAACAAATCTGCTTTTGTAATGGTGCAAACTTGAAGTATGTTAGCCTCAGGGACTTTTCCTTGGATTACTGAGAACAGATCTGGGCCCAACACTTCAAGTTTGAAAGATGTCTCCAGGAAAAGTTTCCTCCTGTTTCAAAACTTTTAGGATGCTGAATAAACAGTATTTACTCTAAAGGCTTCCCAGAAATCTTAAAAAGTTATCCAAAACTTTCAATGACTACTAGCATTTCCATAAAGGGGAATGTTATTTATCAGAAACATTGTCCTTAAAACTTTGTCTTGGGCAACGCCTTTGTCTCCATTTTTTCCCAGAAGCATCACTGAGAGGCTGAAAAGCAAATCAATCAGGAAGAAGAGACCATGAGGAGATGGGTCAGAAGGAGAGAGACAGGTATTATTCAGACTTGTAAGGTGCAGCTAGGCTCATCCATGTTTTGTCACATGCGGCAAATGCAGATACTTACACAACCAAAAGATCTTTTTCTAAGTTCTGTTAATGCAGTTAAGAAGCTGAAAAATAACTTATACATTTTTTTGTCCATTAATGAGATTCAAATACCTGCAGGTTGACATTAGCTCTAATTGCATGTTTGGGAGTGAAATTTTCTTCTTTCATTGCACAGTCTGTTTTCAACAAAGTGGATATTTATGAGAATGTGAAGGATTCAACAAGTGGTGATTTAGAGGCTAAATTGGAGCATATCTGAAATATGACCACATGAATTTCTGATCTATTTGCTCAATTCCTCTTTCTTGAGATTTTTTTTAAAGTGTGCAAAGCAGGTAATGTAAAATTTCTACTGTCTTATAATAACTGGGTCACCTCTATAGAACACATTTGAAGGTCTTTCCATTAGTATTACATCAAATATAAGATTTTATTATTTTTATAAAAAGTTACTCTTTTGACAGAAGACAGCTTGAATTTTTAATGCTACTTGCAATTCTTGAAGATTGGGCAGACTGAAAGTCTAACTCGTTAAATGAAATGGTGTCTGGAAGTTGCATAGAAAACATGAACCCTAAAACTAATGAGTATGACATAAATGTGATGGCACAATTGCTTGGTTAATAGGTCATACTTCCTAACCAATGGTGTGTGTTCTGATTAATAAAATATCCCTGCCTAAACAAGACATTACAGAGATTTAAGACTGAAGTTTAAGAACAATGGGCATTTAAACACAAAATATCGCAGAACACTATGATACATAATAGATGTAAATTAATATAACTTTGAAGGAGGGATAATTCCAAGAAGAAATGTATCCAGTTCCTGGCAGCACTTATGGGTTTTACAAACATTTTTAAGGGCTCACAATTTTTACTTCATGCAATTTCATTCTAACTTAGTGAAGTTGCAGACAGCTTTGCCTCGCATAACTAAGACGTGATTACTATAGCTATTAAATTTACTGGAGAAGTTTCCCAAATCCAAACTAAGACTGAGGCATGACATAGGAGACTGTGCAAGTCTGTATGTGCATGTGTGCCTTTTCTTTTTTTCTTGTTCTCTACATACCAGCATGAGCTATGCCTGTTTTATGCTGGCTGCTATTTAGATCATGGAATTGAAACAGCAGGCTAGGAATCCTCCACAAGATGGAGAAATGCCATAACCTTTTCTGCTTCCTTCCAACCATGCATCCTGTGCTATTCAGGTGCTAAGGAGTGGCAGGAGAAGTAATATGGTAAAGTCTGCACTGACAGAAAAATTATAAACTGTAGTATAACTTCTTAGCCTGGAAAATGGGATGGAATATGTTAATGAAGTGTCATGAACCACTGACTAAATGGATCACATGTAAACCAAAAGTCTTGGTGTCCTTTATTAGGCAGACAGTTCTGATTTCATACAAAACCTTTAACAAACAGAAGAATAGTAGCTGCCTCTTGATAAAGTCAGACAAGCAAGCCAGAACAATGTGGGAAATCAGGTCCCCTGAATCTCTTTTTCAGGATATTTTCTAACCTCTCATGGTGACGTCTCTCAGTCTAAGTCTGAGTTTCCATCTTCAGGTTAGTGCTGAGTTTAAACTTTCAAAAACTTTCAAAGTATTAAATATTATTTGGAACTCTGATTTCCAATGTATTGGTACTCTGGGAAGACTTTCTTGGTCTTGAATAGAATTGAAATCCAGAAATCACCAGACCAATTTGACCACCGTCTACAGCAAAATAACATTTTTTGTTGACATGGGGAAATCAGTGGATACTGTGTGTCTGGATTTCAGCAAAGCGCTCAACAGGGTTTCCCACAACCTTTTCCTGGAGAAGCTGTTACGATACAGAATGGGCAGGTGGTCTGCAAGATGTGTAGGGAATTGGCTCACATACTGCACTCAGAGAGTGGTAATCAAAGGCTTCTACTCATGCTGGCAGCCAGTCACAAATAGGATACCCCAGGGACAAATACTGGGACACATGGTGTTCGACATCTTCATTAACCCTGAGATTGGCTTAGTTGGTTAAAGCATGGTGCTAATTAACACCGAGATCATGGGTTAGATCCCCATACAGGCCATTCACTCAATGATCCTATGAGTCCCTTCCACCACAGAATACTCCATGATTCTGTGATAAAAGCTCTAAATTATGGTATTGGAATCACCCGGGTGAAGTTTGCTGATGACTCAAAATGAGTGGTGAGGTGAACACGTCAGAAGGGACAGACATCTAACAGAGAGTCGAGAGACCTGGACAGGCTGGAAGAGTGTGATCACACTCTCAGGTACAGAGAGGAAGGTACAGACAAAGTTTAATAAGGCCAAATTCAAAGTCCTGCTCCTGCATAACCAAAGAGAACAGTACAGATTAGGGTGTGTGGCTGAAAGGAACATGGGGATCCAGGTGACAGCAAGCTTCATGAGTCAGCAGTGCACCACCGTGACAATGAAAACAAATCAGATCCTGGGCTTTATCCACAGGGACATTACTGTCAGGCCTAGATAAATTATCATCCTACTCTATTCAGCCCTTATCAGGCTGAGACCTCATAATTGTCTACAACTTTCCCAAGAGGGGGAGTGGAGGGACAGGCACTGATGTCTTCCCTGTGGTGACCAGTGACAGGACACAAAGGGATGGTATGGAGCTGTGTCAGGGGAGGTTTAGGCTGGATACAAGAAAAAGGTTCTTCAGCCAGAGGGTGGTTGGGCACTGGAACAGGCTCCCCAGGGCAGTAGTCACAGCTCCAAGCCTGACAGAGTCCAAGCAACTTTCAGACAATATTCTCAGACACTGGTGTGACTCCTGGGGATGGTGCTGTGCAGGGCCAGGAGCTGGACATGATGATCCTTGTGGGTCCCTGCCAACTCAGGATATTCTATGATTCTAACTATGCCCCCACAATTTGAGAAAGACACAGAGAGATGGAAAAGGATGCAAAACAGGGCTGTGGAGATTATCAAAGGGCTGCAGAGTGGGTGCTTCAGCAAATCATGGTACTCTAAAGGAGCTCTACTTATCTTTAGCTATATAATCAAATACTAAAAAAGTTCAGTTTCTTGGTGGATTGAAGTTGAAAAAAGGTGTTTTGAAGTATGAGTGTTACCTTTTCATCTATTTTTCTCCCCAATTTCTATCCCATTTGCAACTAATGAGGTTTAAATATGTCAGTTGCTGGCAGCAGTAATAAATTATCTTCCAGAATATGGGGCTGATAATCATGATTTTCTTAAGCTGATCACATTATGCCACCGCGTTTATCCAGCAGTACACAGTGTTCATCGGAGCAACCCAGCTGACATAATGAAATATAATTATTCTTTTCAATTGTTCATTTAAAATGTAATTGTATTTTTAAATTGCTGTGCAATTTAATAAAATCATGGAATATAATTGCCTTCTTTCAGCTTGTATATGTTATAGAATATTATAATTTTCTAAACTTCCATGCATTCTTCTGTCTTCAAACTTACGGTCAGCATGATTTGAATTAGTATCTATTTTTATTGCTCATTCTGAGTCATCTTGCTAATTTATCAATAGGCTGTAGTCTTCAAATTTGTCATAGTTTCTGAAGTAGCCCTAGTTGAAGTCCTGTGGACCTTAATATTGCTTAATATTGTCAGTTTCCTAAGTCTTCACAGATTAAACAGAGATGCTTTCATGGTTGTGACTAACAATGTTCCCCAAAAGACAGTGCACAGCTGCACCAAAAATGAAGAACACAGAAGAAACTGGAAGAAGAGTCACAAGCATTTCCTGGCTCAAGATATTCTATGGATGAGAAATAGATTGCTTAGTGTATTGGGCTTGGGTGGCAAGGTTTTAGTAGTGGGAGAAATACAGGACTGGCATTTCTGAGAAGCTGCCAGAAGCTTCCCTGTGTCCAACCAACGCAATGCCAGCCAGCTCCTAGATGAACCCACCACTGGCCAAGGCTGAGCCCATCAGCAAGAGTGGTAGCACTTCAGGGATAAGACAGTTAAGAAGGTGGAAAAAGAATATTGTGCAGAAGTAATTGTGGTCAGAGAAGAGAGGAGTGAGAATATGTGAGAAGAACAGCCTTGCAGGCCCCAAAATCAGTGAAGAGTGGGGGGAGGAGGTGCTCCAGGCATTGGATCAGACATACCTGTGCAGCCCATGGTGAAGGCTGTCCTCCTGCAGTCCATGGAGGTCCATGGAGGAGCAGAGAACCACCTGCAGCCCATGGAAGACCCCTGCCAGATCATGCTGGGGCCTGAAGGAGGCTGTGGCCTGTGGGAAGCCCATGCTGGAGCAGCCTCCTGACAGGAACTGTGAACCCTTGGAGAGAGGAGCCAGTGGTGGAGCCTGTTTGCTGGCAGGACTTGTGACTTCATGGGGAACCCGTACTGGAGCAACCTGTTCCTGAAGGACTGCTTTCCATCGGAGGGACCCACGCTGGAGCAGCCCATGAAGAACTGCAGGGAACTGTGGGAACAACTCACACTGGATAAGCTTGCGGAGGACTGTCTCCCATGGGAGGTGCCACACCGTGGAGCAGGTGAAGGGTGTGAGGATTCTCCCCTGAGGAGGAAGCAGTGACAGAAATGTTTGATGAACTGACTGCAACCCCTATTCCTCATCTCCCTGTGCCACTGAGGGGAGGAGGTAGTCAATCGGGAATAAAGTTAAGCCCGTGAAGGAGGGAGGAGTTAGGGGAAGGTGCTTTTATTTCTAATTATCCTATTCTGATTTTGATAGGTAGCAAATTCAACTAATTTCCTCAAGTGGAGTCAGTTTTGTCCATGACAGTAACCAGTGAGTAACCTCTCCCTGCCCTTATCTCACCTCAAGAATCTTTTGTTATATTTTCTCTGCCCTGTGCAGCTGAGAAACGGAATGGCTTTGGTGGGCACTTGGCCTCCAGCCCAGGTCAAACCACCACACTTAGTTTCTGGACTGGCCCATTTGAAGTGGATGGCAATTTTATCTATGGAATATTAAATAAGGATCAATTCTTGTTGATGTTTATCTGTGACTCTAGATATGGTGAAGTCTGTTCAGGCAAAGTCTATGGACCTTTACCAAAATACCTATGGACAGAATCAAGAGCTTCACACAGTGAAGAGGGATCAGCAGGAGACTTTCTTTATCAAATACTGAGTTATTGCTCCCAATGTATTTTTCCTAAAGTGGGCAACATCCCCCTAAATCCATTGTGATTCCTGCTTCACAGTCTTTACAATAGAGGCATTGATCTTGCTGCTAAAAAACTGAACTGAGCATTTCATATTCAATAAATATAAATATTTATGCCTTGAAACTCAACTAGTCAAGAGCTAACATCCAGGAAGAGATATTTTTGAAAGAACAAGTGTTTTTTTTTTGTTTTCAAAATAATCTGAAGAATATAATCTTGGAGATATTTCCCATGGATAAGTGAAGCCAGATTCTTCTCTTCACAGCCCCATGTCCGGGCACTAGCACTAAATTCTTGAATACTCCAGATTTCCTGAATGGTTCTGTCATTCAGCAAAATTAGTCTATGTAATCTGCAAGAAGCAAGTGGTCTACTTTTCTGTGAAATGGGGAAGAATCATGACTGTGATTCTTTTGCACCAGCTCAAGCAATGTCCATCTGTCATGACTTTTGTGACCCTCATCTCTGTAGTGCATAAGACCTTCATGAAGATCAATTAATTCCTCCTAATAATACTTTCATCTCTACTTTACTCAGGCTAGAAGAGTAATAAAGATCAGGCAAAAATGATTGATTATGTATTGAACCACATTTTTAGAGGACTGTGCTAATGATTTAACCAAGTTATCTCTCTTATCTCCCCGTGTTCTCTCAATTTCTGATTTATTAAAAGAAAAAAAGTGACCTTGTGATCTTTCTACAAATGTCAAGTATTAAACACTTTATGCAATCCTTTAAGGGAAGGTGAGAGAATGAAAGAACTGCAGGAATTATTTTTTTTTAAATTACATGCTTTTAAATTCCCCCTTTTATACTATCTGACATTTAGGAGTTATATCAAAATAATCTGCTAAAGGATAAACCAAACAGGTAGGGAATAGACACAAGTCTAGAAAGACAGGAAGTCTTCCTGTGGGGAAGTAGTCTCTATCTCCATCAGGCAGGAAGTTTACTCTTCGCAAGTTTTAGGATGAGTCTCCAGGAAGGGGTGGGATGGGTTCTTAGTCTTCAGAAATGCAGAGCAGTAGTGATATGCTGTGAGCAAGACAGGTGATATCCTCTCCCAGAAAGAGCTGGTAGGCATTAACTTAATTCAAATTTGGTCACAAAACTGTGAGTCTGTGTCTTTTGCTCTATTAACACACCTTTTCAAATACCTGAGAGAAGAGATACCTAAATAAAGTATTGTTCTGAAAATGAAGTTTCTATGCCTTTCGAATATGTGAAACACCAGCTTCTGAATGAAAGCTCCTAGGGATGTGAACAGTAATTCACTAATTGTTAATTGTTTATGTGACTAAAAACTGGGTTACCACAAGGAAGGAACATGGTCTGAAGAGTTTGCCCACATATTTCAACTTACAGTCAAGTATAAAAATCCATGCACCCGTTTTGTAAAGCTGAGTGTAGAGCTGTCAGCCTGATGTTTTCTGTCTCTGGCAGAAGGATAATTTTATGAAGTAAATACTGGCACAACACATATCACCAAATTCTGGAGTTTAAAGCTGACAAGATTCATCTGACTGAAGGAGTGCCAATCTGTAGCCCTTTTACTGCATCCAACCTTTATGCTGTTTGGATTTGGCTTCCCTGGGAGGAGAATATCCCACAGCAAGACTCTGAGGTACAAACATTCTGAAGCTCCATGCAGGCTGTCCCACATCATAGGGAAAAGTGTATCCAGGAGCCCTTTCTGCCCTTGATAAGAGAAACTCTGTGTGTATTAGCACAGTTGGCCTCATGAAGTTTTATCACTCATCTTGGGAAGGCTGAAGGGTTGGCTTCTGCCGATGAAGCTTGATCCCCCTTACCCATACCACTATCTCATTACATTTTCATCTAGGGACTTCAATACTGACCCCAAAGCTGCTTGATGGTTGGCCTAAATAATGGGAAGTTCAGTCACCAGGAGAGTTAGGTGTTGTATGCCACTGGCAAAGAGACAGGAGAGACCAAGGTGTGAGCTTGAGGCCTCTGCAATGGCAGGGAACTGATTAGGAGAGATGTGCCCACATGATCATAGCAGGAAATTCATGACCTGTGCTGTGCAGAAAGATAAAAAACCCCATGTTTCTGTCATCCCCTTGAAGTTAGTTTTTTTAAGTGTACAAGAACTTCTTGCCACAGTTTTGTGCTGTGAATTCATGTTGAGACTATTACCTATGATGACCTCGAAGTCCCTTTCTGAATTACTTATTTCCAAGACAGAAATTTGTACAACTTGTACTCTAGGTTCCTAGCTATCTTGTGTAATATTTGACCATACAAAATGTACTTATATTACTTTGTGATCATCTACCAAGTGATTCAGGTCTCCCTGTAAGAATAACAGGACTATTAAATATACTCTCAGTTACTCTGCTTGTAAAATTTTTGTAGCTTTAGGTCGGATAAAAATAGGGGACAAGAATAAATTCCCTTTGGCCTTATGGTTACAGCTCCATTCCTGACTACTTTCTCAGTATGATTTGCATTTTGAGATCCATCAGAGGACCAAGTTTTGATTAGTTTTCCTGTCTTTTAGTTCCAAGATCTTGAGATCAAAATCACAAACAGAATTGTCACAATTCTAAGACAATCCTAAATATATAAAAATATAGCGTGATTATATCCCTTAGACTTGAAATCCTCACATAAGAAAGGAATAGTTGATTTGAGAAAACCTGCTTTCCACAAATTCATGATGACTGATGGCGAACAGTTCCATAGTCTCTAAATTTAATTGGCAGTCTCAAATTGGTTCCATATTTTTTTCCAGGAATTGCTATCTAAGTGCTCTCAAATCCCCATAGTCCCCACTTTTATTCAGTTTTTTAATTGTGGCACTCCTTTTAAATTTCTATAAGTTTCAAGTGTGTGTTAATTATGAAAAGTAATAGATATGCTCAGAGAGAAAGTTTCTCAGCAGCTTCCTCTAAGACAATTGCATTTTGTTTATTCTCCCCTGCTGTTTGATTGGCAAATCTTTCATTTTTCTGCAGATGTCTCCAATTTTTTTCATTGTAAATGGAATTGAATGCTTTGTGCCCTTCACAGCTAAGTAAGGGATATATTTTCCTTTCTTGTTATTAAGAAAATTTACCAACTATTAAGAAAATTTATCACTATTCCTCTGCATTTCCTAACTGAGGTTTCTTAATTTGTTACTTTAATCCTCGTTATCTAGTTTGCTCCTTACATGGACTTTAAACTTAGATGATATTGTATTACTGCTTCTGTGTCTTTTTTTAAAACACTAGGACTAGATTATTTTTCTTTATTTGGGCATAGTTATCTGAAAAACCATTGCAGGTTGATATGCCTGTGAAATATGTTATACCAGTAGAGGAAATGATGCATCTCAGTGAATCTGTGACAAACCTGATCCTCCTATCCAGACATAGTCGGAATGCCTTTTTGTCAAGCACAACTTTTTGCTAATTTCTGTTGATTATGCAACCAAATCACTATAAATTTCTTGTTTAGCACATCCTACTTGGTTTACCAGTCAATTAAATTGGCATTGCTTTAAGACTGCCTTTTTTAAAGTCTTCTAAATACATATTCTAGTGGTCAATCCTTCATTCCTCAAACCTTATGTAAACCTGGTATCTAGGTCTTACAGCTAATATGTGGGAAATTGCTAATTTTAGGTCTAATTTGAGTGACAGATTAAAAAAAGAACCAATTTTGTTCAGAATCTATAAGGAAAACTTGGTCCTGAGTTTTTCAAACATGAGGAAATGTGTTTGGTTCTATTTATTTATTTATATGAAATAGCTTTGAAGTAGCTTGACTCTATTGTCCTTTGAGATAGTGGATCTTAAATTCACTTAAAGTTTCATTCAATACTGCAAGGCCACTACATTAATCAAATATCAGGCTTGTAAAACACACGATAAAATTTTTAACCATAAACTCTTGGTGCCAGTGGGTCAGAAGCATCCACTGTTAAGTGCTGCTGCATTTGGCATCACTCTTAGGAGTCAACCTCCAGGTGCCACAACAGTTTAACTTAAAATATCCAAGTGCACTGTTTCTCAGCTGTAGTGCTGCATCCCTTGAGCTCATCACAGTGGATTTATTATGAGGTTAATTTTGCTAGTTTAGAGAAGAGGTATTTTTGTCATAGCAGATCACTTTTCTGTTGCTGGTCGACTTTTGCCTTCCTCAAACCCTTATCTTCACCCTTCATATATTCAGTGAAGGCATAAAGAAAATTCAGGACTATCTCTATGTGTATGTGATGCTGTGCTTTGTATTTTCTTTCAATTACAATGGCTTCAGGCCTAGAGCTTACTTATCTCCTCTCCTCTCCTCTATTTTTTGTGTCCTCTTTGTCTGTTTTTTTGGCAAGCAGAGATCACAGCACCCTGGTCTCCCACCCGGATGGAAACTTTTTCTCAGCATGGCAAACATAACCTTACAGAACCCTCTGCTCTCTCTAGGAGACATACCAGAGGCATCAACAGTGCATCAAACAAAAGCAGTGGGGCATCTAGTTGTCAATCACAGTCTGAGATTCTTGCAATATCAAACTCGCTAATGCTGTGGGAGGCTTGACTGGAGTCCCAGGAGGAAGAGAAGCAGATGTGATAGGATGAAGGGCTGACTGGCCCTGCACATGGGCTCAGGGCTGCATCCCCACCTGGGGATGATGAGCTGATGTGTGAAGCTGCGCCTGTGGCCACACAGCCTTTTCCTCCAGGACAGGGAGCAGGCCAAGATTTTGGACTGCCATTTTGTGGGCAGTTGATTCCTTTTCTACCTCTCCATAAAGAAGTGGATTTCACAGCAAAATCCGGCGGTACCCCATGAGTTGCATGAGGTTGCATTTGTCTTCTTTAGATGAAAAATAAAGGACCCAGTCTTGGTAAAAGTTGTGGAACAGAGAACGAGGAGACAGTTTAACACTTAATAACTAACTGAGTGTCCAGAAGTTCTGTGTTCAGCTCTTTGGAGATGTTTGGGTCCTTTACATATAGACCTGACTTTGCATACAGGTGATTTTGCATGTAGAGGTGAAGAACGATATCAGCTGATAACAACAAAGTAAACTGCAGCCATACGGGTTTCTTTGTGGTGCCACTGGCATCACAAAGTCTCACTGTGCACCTTTGTTCTCCACTGAGCTCCACTGTTTCCCATCAGACTTGAATTAGCTATCGTCGGAATGCATGAGGTCACTAAGGAGGTATTATTCTTGCTCTCAGTAGGGTAATAGGTTGTTTTACAATTAATATTTAATGGGAGTGAGTTTGGAATCTGCAGGAAGTCATTAATAGTTATCTGCTTAAAGGGGGGTTATTTGGGTTCATCCCATCTACAGTAATTATAATACATGTGAGTTTGTGGGCAGCAGCCACACAGGATACAGGGTCTTGAACCCTGAGGGGAGCAAAAGCTGGTCTGAATGAGGAAGAGGTATCCGTAATTCATATAAGATGGGAAATGTGCTCTCTGAGAATAAATATAGTGTATAAAATCATATCTAAGGCTATTAATCTTTGTGTTTAAACATTTTCAAAAAATTATTTGGAAAAAAATAATCCTTCATTTAGACATGCCTTTATTGTTGCTTTCTGAAGTGCAAATAGAGTACAAAGCTCAAGCCAAACTTGCCCGCAATAGAGATCATCGGACTTCAAAGCAATTCCAAGAGCACTGGAACAATATCACAAAAAAACAAATGAAATAAATATATAAACCTTAGGTTTAAGCAAACAGTAGAGAATATACTGATATTTTAATACTGTAATTTAATTTACTGTAATTTTTATAAAACCACAAATACCTCATTTATCCAAAACCACATTTTTTGATTGACTGCAGCTATTTGTGATGTTATGCCAAGTTTGGCAAATTGCTCCACCTCAGCATAAGTACCATTTTCTAATAGGAAATGGTTCATTTTGACAGTTTATAATCTAGGTATTTTGATTTTTTGTTTTGAATCAACATTCTAAAACTATATATCTATATATATGTGTGTGTGTGTATATCTATCTCAAATGTTTATAGATTTTTCTTCATAAGTTACTGAAGCTAAAATGTTTCAGTTAGGGTGAAATAACCAGATTTTTTTTTTTTAATTTTTTTAAGACAGCTTATGGAGTTTTAGTTGTAATTTTTTCTAGGAATCTGAAAATTCAGGCATTCATATAGCAAGCATGGGATAACAAGACACTCTGAAGCACCAGCAAAAGTCTTCCTTTCACCCTAGATACAGAAAATCTTGAGATCTTACAGCTTACACTCCAGATGATAATGGTACTTATAAGAGTGATACCAGAATATTTGAAACTTTTAACTGAATTTCTACATGGAAAGTCCTTCAGAATTCTGAGTGATTTAGAGGATGTGAACATAAAGCTGAATGTTTATAAAAGGCCCCAAACCTTTCCTGTCCTTTGCAGTGTTCTTAGAAAGCTTGGCTGCTACTGGGAACGCATGGTGCCGTTGAGTTTATTGTTGCTTATTGATCCAGGTAGACTCTGAGTACTGACCTCTTTGCATGCTAGCTCTGATCCTCAGCAAGGATAGGGAAGGCACTTTGTGCTTCAGTCATCCTAAATTTTGTCTCAGAGTGATGTCCTTATAATTCTTGGCTCTTATAAATTTCCAGCTGGTTCTCTAAGGGAACTTAAAAGAATGAGACTCAAGTGGTAAGCTCCAAGCCTGGACCAACAGCTCTTAGAGCAGGGGACTGATCTCTGCTGGTCCCTCGTGGCTGGTTTCTGCTCTTTTTCTAACAGGATAGCAAAGAAAAGCTGGATTTCAGTAAAGAAATAAAGCCTTTAATCATCAAAAGAAGCCAGTATTAAAAAACCAAAAACCAAATCTTTTCTTTCTATTAGAATAAATGTAGACTCATCAAAAAACATAGTTCAAACTTATACCTGGAAAACCAAATTATAAATTAATCTGATGGCAGTGATGCAGATTAAGAATTGTTGGGGTTTTTGAGGCATTTTAAAAATTCTTTTAATATGTTTAGCCAGCTCTCAAGATCCCAGGATATTGCTTTCTTATCACTATATTATCTCCTGGTATATTGTTTTTGCAGCTTAAATTACACTGTTACATCTTCAAAACTTGGAATTTGTGGAACTGGTCTCATTTCATCACTAAGTTATGACAGTTTTGCTGTGTGTGTTATTAATTAGCTTTGCCAGGATTTGTTGAGCTGGAGGACCTGCCTTTGTATCTCAAAGAGTGAAATAAATGAAAATATACTACTATTGTTGCTGATAGAAATAGAGCTTTGTGCTGTGTAGTTTCTGAAGTCCTCCAGTTCTGAAGCTGTTTGTGTGCCCAGAGTGCACCAGAAACGCCGGGCTTTGGCTGAAGTTTCATCTGGATTACAAGAAAATCTGCTGACCTGTGTCAGTGTACAACATATGACAAGTGTCAGAAAATGTCAGGAACTACATCGAACAACACATTTGATGAGAAATCAGTGAAACAAAAAAAAATTACTGTAGATAGTGCTAGTAAGTACTGTGGTGCTATGTTTAATACATGCTTTTAGATGATCTGACCGTACCTGCTAAATGTATCAGAAATGAAGTCTCTAATTAGAAAGAACTGCAATGTGATCCTGACTTCATTGAAACTGTGCATTTTCCTGGAGTTAGTCATACCTGGAGGTACTTGAAGTAAGATCCTGATGCAGAGACACATTCCCACATTTTTAACCTCTTTCAGTATGATCTTTTAGAGTTTCAAAAAAGGAAGAAGTGAAAATGGAGACAGCATTGATTGATGTTACATGATTTCCAAAGCACCTTTCCCATAAATTTGGAAGATTTATTTCTGTGGCAGAACTGCTTCAGTGCTGAAGGCAGGAATCTCAGGATTCTGCATCTACACAGACAGATACTTTAACCACTGTGCTCCTGCTTCTTCACCTCCTGGATCTTTCTTTATGTATACGGAGAAATGTTTTTGAAGAGAAGTATTTTGCTGCTATTCAGAGATGAGAACTGTGGGTTTGAACAGCTCCTCTGGGCTCCAGGCAGCCCTGATTTCTTGTTTACTCTTCTCTAACCTGACATTAAGTCAGAGATAGATTCAGCAACAACACCCATTTTATAGGTTTTGTGCCAAAAAAGAACTGTTTCTGAGGACTCTGAACCTGGAGATGATTCCTCAGGAAGAATCCATTGAGCACTGACACCTCTCCAGGCTTCTCTGATACTCTCTCCAAGGACAGGGCAGGAAGAATCAGGCTAAGCAGCTCTTTAGGCAAGGAATTTTCTTGGCTGCAGTTCTGTCATCTGGGTGTGTAGTAAGCTTTCATCCAGACCAGAGACAGAGGGAGCGCAGGCCAGGAGTTCTGTAACTGGTGAGCTCAAATTTCCCTTTTTGGTTTCTGTAAGATTTTGGACACCCAGAAAGCTGATTTCTCAGGTCTCTCTGCTCTGAGTTTGTACTGCATTGCTGTCCCTCAGTCACCTGTCCCTGCCCTTCTGAGAACAGCCCATCACCATGCTTGTCATCAAACCTTTTTAGATCATCGTTTTGGATTTAGAATTCCTAGTGTCCTCCTAAATCCTGTTTTATATTCTCATGTCTTTATTCAAATCTAAATCAAAAGAGGGTATACATCTCAGTGTTAAAGGTTAAAGAATCTGATTATGTCCCCGGACAGTAAACAGTGTCTTGAGGTGATGTGCAAGTCATATTTGAGTGCCTCTTATTTAGGAAGGCAATCTTTCATTTGCCTTTGGTTTTTGTGATTATTTGATAACTATACGTCAATTTTTTCCCAGTTCCACAGGATTAGAAATATTTCTTCCGCAGGATAAAATGAGCAAGCAACTGAGGATTGTGTGACATAGAGACCAAAGATTGTGTGACATAGAGACCAAAGATTGTGTGACATAGAGACCAAATTCAGGAGGAACACTTTTTTCTGATATAAGACTGTCTTAGCCCTAATGGTCACTTAAAATCTGAGTGTTGAAGCTTTTAAAATTTAATTTGCTCATAGGTAAGCAGTGTGAAAATATGATCTCCACATTGGTAAAGCAAGTTTTGCCCACTGGAGGAAAGGCTTGTGACTCAGTTCTCATCTTTTACAGTTTGTGGTATGGGAAGGGTGGTGTTTGCAACATGATGTAATGTTATGGAAATAAATACTCTTGCATAAAAACAGTTATTCAGGGTAACAGTCTGAGAACAATTGCTAGCAACTGTAATCACAGAATCATAAAATCATAGAATATCCTGAGTTGGAAGGGACCCACAAAGATCATCAAAGTCCAGCTCCTGGCCCTGCACAGCACCATCCCCAGGAGCCACACCATGTGCCTGAGGGAGTTGTCCAAGCACTTCCAAAACTCTGTCGTCTTGGTGCTGTGACCACTGCTCTGGGGAGCCTGTTCCAGTGCCAACCATCCTCTGGCTGTAGAACCTTTTTCTAATATCCAGCCTAAACCTCCCCTGACACAACTTCAGGCCATTCCCTTTTGTCCTGTCACTGGTCACTAGGGAGAAGAGATCAATGTCTGCCCCTTCTTTTCCCCTCATGAGGAAGTTGCAGGTTGTGATGAGGTCTTCCCTCAGTCTCCTCCAGGCTGAACAGACCAAATGCCCTCAGCCACTCTTCATACACCTTCCCCTCCAGACCCTTCACCATCCTCATGGCCCTACTTTGGATACTACTCTTTAATAGTATAATGTCTTTTTTATATTGTAGTGCGCAGAACTGCCCCCAACAACACTTGAGGTGAGGCCTCTCCAGTGCAGAGCAGAGTGGGACAATCCCCTCCCTTGCCTGGCTGGCCATGCTGTGCCTGATGCCCCTCAGGACAGCTGGCTCTCCTGGCTGCCAGGGCACTGCTGGCTCATGTTCAACTTGCCATCAACCAGGACCCCCAGGTCCCTTTCCTCAGTGCTGCTCTCCAGCCTCTCATTCCCCAGTCTTTACACACAACCAGGGTTACCCCATTCCAGGTTCAGAATCTGGCGCTTGCCCTTATTAAACTTCGTAGGGTTGGTGATTATCCACCTCTCTAATCAATCGAATTTTGTAGATGACCAGTAGGGTATTAACCCCATAACCTGCAGTTTTGTTTTATCCTTTGTTTTCTATGCCATTCTTCATGGTACTGGAGCTCCTCCCTAGTGGTTTCACCCAATGTTCTATAATGACAAGGAAAAGAAAAATGTATAAGAATTTTATCAACAGAGAAATCCAGCATTCACGCAGTGCATTACTACCACTGGTTTTAATTTTCAGGTTTTGGATTTCTTGTTTACAAGGTTAAGTAAATCTGACTTTCTGTGTTAATAGCTGAATTTATCTAGCTTGTACTTTAGATTTTTCTTTCTGTAAAAAGGCCTTACAAGAAGAAGAAGTGTACTTATTTTTCTCTCTCAGATATATCTGTGTCCATTTCTGTTTCGATCATCTCTCCAAAGAGATGCCAGAAGGCAAGTGCAGCACCTTTTCTCATGTCTCTGGATGAGGAGGATGAATTGATGGTGGGGTGATCTGCGCTGACTTAAGCAGGCTCCTGTATATGACTCCCTGCTGCTTTCCCTGGCTCTTTGTGCCCACTTGCCCCAGAGGATCTCACTGTGCAAAGGCAAAGATAAGAGGAAGGTTTACATGAACACTTTCCTTTTTCCTCTGGAAACAAAAGTCATGCTGCAGTGCTAGAACCACTAGCACTAGTTTTATTTTTGTTCTTTTGGCTTTCATTTTTCCGCTATTATTTTTATTTCTTGTTTTTAGGTGACTTAGGTCCTGTTCTCATTGCTTTTTGTATCCCTTGAAGATAAACTGATTTATGTTAAATGAAAGATCTTCTGCCTCTTTACTCGGTGAGAAGGAGGAGCCAAACCCAAGTGCAAAGGAATGGAGATTCTTATTGCTGACATGTGTAACCACTGAGGTTGTGCATTTCTCTTTCTCTTTACTCTGTTCATTTGGGGTAACCTGTTTTTATCTTTGTTTTCTTTCAATGCCATTTTCCCTCCTAAGTCACCAAGACCTTCTGAAGGTCAATAAGTCCCTGTCAAGATCAATAAATGCTTTACAAAATATTTGGTTCCATTTTAAGGAAACTGAAAACATAAAAAATTACAGATGCCCCTGTAGTATGCTACAAAGGCTTGATGGAAAGAAATGGGGGCAGATTTTTTCAGGGAATTAACAGCTAAATCTGCCTCAATGTCATTCACGTAATTTATAATGTAAGAATTTAGTGAAAGCATAATGTAACAGTATCTATTTGATGAGTGAAGAAATACTGGTCAGTGTTACATGACAGAACAACAACATTTTGTACCAATGACCCCTGTACAGAACTTACAGAAGGAAATTCATAGTACTTTACCCAGACCTTGTTTATCATACCCATATCATGTGATTTCCTGTGATCATAGAGGATCTTTCTACAGAAAATATTGTTTTATTTGTCTAGTGAACAGTTTTGTTTTTATTTGAGCATTTGAAGAATCAGTAAGAATTTCCATCATTGGAACTACAAAGACCAGTATGTGCAACAAAGATAGAGAATTGTAAGAAAAATTAAATAGTAGACTGGAGGGGAAGAGAGAATATGGGGTTGTGAAATGTGGTGCTGGCTTATTTGAACAGCTAACTGAATACTCTAAGTAAAAAATAGACAGCAACAATCTACTCAGCAGTAATAGCTGCAATTATTACATGAATAAATGGAATATTAATAAAGTGGGGTGGTTTGGTTTGGGTTGTTGGGGTTTTTTAAGTTTCCTTATTCAGTAATATGCTTTAATGCTTCTGATGATATAATCTATTTTTTTATTAGAAATTATATGAACTATCTGCTTTCAAATGTTACTATTCTTTGAAAAATTCTCCTCTGAACAACTGAGCCTCTATGAGGCAGGTTAAAGGTAGTCTAGAAGACAGTAACTTAGTATTTTTGTTTCTTTGTATATAATAAGCACTGCTGAAAAAATGGACAGACAAATGAAAACACTTCTATTTGTTCAGGTAAAGACAATATTATGAGTAAAAGTGGTCTCCCTAGCCTGAAAAATAGTCATGATTATTTTCTTGGGTTTCCAAAATATTCAGGAGTAAAACATCAAAGAAATAATATGTTTCTAACATTAACACAGTTCACATTTCAAATCCTGCCCAGGCTGTTTGTTGTTTTGTTTGCTGTTACTGAATTCAAATTGTAATGTTTTCATTGCTGTAAGAAATGTTTCCCTATTCAAATCTCTTTCTCCAAATATGTTTCTCTAAACATCATACTCAAGGTACTCAACATCTAGTAACGAAGATGTGTCTGCTTGTTCTGTCTCTTTGGTCTTCTCCTTTTATGTGTTATGAGGATAGGTTTTACCTTTATTGTGTTTTGTAATTCTGTTGTTAAGATTGAGCTATGTGTTCAGTCACTTAGTGCAGAGACTTTATGAATATATTTATTATTCTCCTCCAAATGATAGTGTGACTTAGGTCCTGTTCACATTGTGTTTTGTAGCCCTTGAAGAACAGAGAGTTTAGGTTGTTCTTTTCATGTTATTTGTTCTCCTTGTAACACTGGAAAAGAAATGTCCTGGTGTGTTCATTCCATAAATAATTAGAGAATTTGGTGAAAAGGAGCTAATTTTTTTTTTCCAAACATGAAGCCAAGAGAAGAAATGGAAAATTAAATAATACCATAGAATATCAAATAAATATAAAATAAATATCAAATAAATCAAATAAATCCACCGAATACCTGAAGACCAGAAGCCAATGGCTACATTGCATGTCCAGAAAGCAGCATGGCATTGAGGCAGGGCATCACAGAGGCAGTGGGGGGCTATGACTAACCCAGTGCTGTTAAAACACCACCTGGGTAAAAGTTACACAAGTGCGCACACAGAGTCTTACAGCACCCTCCACTGCCCAGTGTTTCCTAGATCTTCCCTTCTTTCCCTCCCTCACCATCCCTATGTCTATAAAAACACAGTCTTTTCAGTAACTAGTTTGGTTGTTATACAGTTACTGCAGCAAAGTACACTTATCTATTTTTTGCATTTCCTGACCTTGGTGTTTCTTCTGGCCAGTGAATTATGCATGTCTCCCTCCTGGTTCCTACACTAAGGTGTTCTCTCATTCTTCTGCCTGGAGATTCACACCAGCACTGTGAACCCTCTTTCTCCCTGTGCTGTTGAACTGCTAGAGAAGAGCAACCATCAAGCTGCTTTTGACTGACTCACGTTAGGTAACACTGGATGTGAGTTGGGAACAGAGGACATCTGGTGTAATTACTGCTAAGGACAGAAGTGCATCCACAAGCACAGCGACAAGCAAAGCCTTAGCTGGTCCTTAACATTTGATTTAAATAGAACTCTATTTAGAGTAGTATATGGCATTGTAATATATGTCATTCTGTTCAATGCAAATATCTACCATTTACTACACTTAGTGCATAAATGTATGCTAATATTCACCTGCTTCCCTGAATAAAGTGCTTTCCCAAGTTGGATCCTCACTGGACTTTCTGCAGACAGCTTCCCACTTGCTCCTGTGGGTTCTGTGGCATTTTCTACTCTGTCATTTGACTTCATGGTCTTCTCCACCATAATCCATACCAGATCCACAAACACATTCAGGTCTACCAGGTTTCCCCTTTCAAAGCTTTGTGATTTCACTGGTGCTGCTTCTGACACCTAGAAAAGTTCAGTCATGCTTTCAACAGGGTTTTTTTTAGGATTTGCAGACTTAGTCCTTTACAACTTCCTTATGAAACTGCTCCTACAGGTTGGGTTTTTTTTGCTGAGAACTAGCACCACTATATTCTCATTTATGTCAAAATAATATGTATTCTCTTGGTTTTTTTGTGTTATTGTAGTACAGGATTTTCAGCAGTAATGCTTTTCTTTTTCTACAAGTGTGACGCTGCATGAGAGAGTTTAAGAAGCTTTGGCTGAGGTTTGGCAAATGGATATCTTCTTAGAGAAAAAAGACTCACAGGCATTCTTCAGGATTATACTTAACTAAGGATCTTCAGAGTTCTTATGCAGACTTGAAGAAGGGTTCATGAGCCATTGCCATTTTTTTCTCAATTAGTTGAATAAATGGTATTATACGTCCCCAAGAAACTTTAAAGATGTTCTATACAGACATAATGCTATTTTTGTGTTCATTAAGAAACTTGCAGACTTACTGAACTCATCCCATCCCCCTGTTGCTGTGCCAACAGGTGTTTTGTTTCATTTGGGGATAAATTGCCTGCAAATGCTTTGTGGTACACAAAATATTTCTTCGAGAATGTCAGATCAACATATAGCTGTATCATTAGAAACACTATGAGGATGGCCAGACATTGTGCACTCGATTATGGATGTTATCCATTAAAAACCAAGCCTTTACAAAATCCCAAAACACTTAAAAATTGCCAAAACTTTCAATTTTCATAAAATTCTAGTGGAAATTTTTGCCGTGATATTTTCTGCCTTCTCAGAATTTTTACTGACTTTTTTATAAACAGTTCTTATTGACAAGAGTGCATACTTTCCTACTGGCTTTTACAAAAAATATATAATTAAGCACCTGAGAATTCAAAGAAAAAATGGTAAAGGGAGCAGATATAATATCACCAAAAAAATGACAACTGACATTTTGTATGCCTGAAAAAAAACTGTAGTGAATCACAGGGAAATAAAACTTTTCTTTTACTAGCAGAGGTAAAAGTAGTCACACATCTGTGACTAGATCAGAAAGAAAAATGTCATGTAGCTTAAAGTTAAAATTTAACTGAACATGGTTTTGAGTATTATTTTCAGTTGCCACGTCCGCTAACATTTTATTGTTGAAAAGCTATTGTTCATGTTCTGAGATAAGGGTGAAAAGAGCTGGTGATTATGTTTGTTGGCTGTTCCAAAGACTTAGAAAAGGAAATAATATTTCATTAATTTCTGGGTGAATATACCAAGCAGGATGAGATGTTTCCTGAGTAAGCAATAATTTGTAGCCCAGATCAGCAGGAACTGGTTCTGTGGCTTTGTATAACTTAGAAGTAAAATTTCTGCTTTTCAGGCCACGTTCAGTTCAGTTTCTCCAGAGAAAATTCAGTTCCTCCAGCACTCAGTTTTGTAAGCTCCCTGCCTCTGATGGCATGAAGCACTCCTTAATGGAACAGGACATATTGTTTTAGGGTTATTAGGTGCCCAATCTGCCTGCCAAAACTCGTTCTGAAGTCAAAATACCTGCTGAATCAGCTTCAGAGCATTATTCTGCTTCTCCCATAAGTTTTATGCAACACTGTGGTTTTCCTTTCTTCCTTTTTCTGTATTCTGTCTGCCCTGTTCCCACATGGTTTCTTAACTCTGAGTTAATATCAGAGGATTAAAATATTACAATTAATTAAAATTATCCTATTAGTGAGAAAAGCTGTAGATTACTGAATTAAAACTAGTAGTTTAATGCTTGGTTCAATGGTGCAATGTACTCACAAATGCAATGCACTCCAACGTTTGCTCAGTGGCAGTGGAACTGAGGGAGCAGTTGCCCTGCACTGCCCTGGGTCCCACAGACACACAGAGAGGACCAGCCCAGCCCAGGACCAAGAAAATGCAAAGGGAACTCCATCCCTGGCTATGGGACATGCCAAACTGATGAACTGGGAAACATGGACCAAGGCTTTTATGGTTTTCTCCTTCTGACCAACACATCTGTAACAGCTCTGGTGTTTGGCATGGATTAAAAAAAAACCTGGAAGCAAACATGTAAATAAATAAAATGGCAAAGATGGTGTCAGGCTAAGCGGACCAAAGTGATTGTGAAACGCATTCTCACGCAGAGAAGAACATTGAACTATGGTTCAAAATTTCAGTAGAAGCAGATAGCGTAAGTTGGGGTTCACTGTATAAAAATATGATCTCAGATCTTTAAAGGTACTTAGGTCTTTTACTCAAATCTTATTTAATGGGGATTTGACACCTAAATACCACTGAAGATTTGAGCCATTATTAATATTTCCTTAATCACTCACAAAATCTTTAGCCTGTTTAGAGAAACAGTATCACAGAAAGTCCCTGTTCAGGTTTCTATGCCAGGTCTAATGCCATCATAAAGCGTTAGAAGTTCTTAAAGTATCTTAAAGCTTCAGATGTTGAAGCCAAAATTACATTTTATGTGACTCACAGACCAATACATCACTTTCTTTTTTCAGTGCTGTTATTTCCTGAATAACCCTTCTAAAGCAAAATTACATTGGGAGGTATAAGATACAAAGCCAGTGGAGAGGTTATATGTTGTAAATAAGAAGGATATGCTTTTTCTTTTAAGAGCAGTCTGTTATATTTTTAATAGTCCTTATGTATATAAATTCAGCATAATCCATTTATTGTCTTCACATATGTATTATGAGAACTCCTCTTCTTCCTCAATTTATGCTAAATTTTGGGGAAAGAAGTTGTCTTTGAAGCACCTGGAAGTTTACTATTTTGTGACTTCTAAGCTCCAAACCACTCAGAAATGAAGTAGCAACTCATTACAAGCACTTGTCGCTCTTTGGTCTTATCTGAAGTTTCTATTCTCTTGACTGACTTTAACAGCATTAAATCAACATCATCTACTCAAGAGTTGCCAGTCTAGTACTTTTTGCCAGATCTCTCTTTTAATCTTATTCTATGGAAAGCAGCAGGGTATTCCAGCTCTCCAATTTATCCTCAATAAAAGCAATCAAAGCTGTTATTTTCTTATTCTGTAACAGGGCTCTGCTTTATATCACATTGTGGAATTTTTTTTCCCTGACTGGCAGCAGCAGCTCAGGCCAAAAGCTGTGAAAATGACAGAGAATGGTCAGTTCTGGTGACACTCTCTGAATGTGCTAACTATACCATCAGAGAAATAAAATACTTCTTTACAATAACAAATTTTGCCATCTAGCATCTGACATTTGGCACACTACTGAACATTTTTCTAGTAGATGAGATATGCTTCTTTTACTTAAAATCAGCTAAAGGAAAGTCCTCTAAGCCATAGATTCACTGTAGCAAGCTGAATTTTTGATTGTGATGGCAGCAGAGATTATGCACAAGCCAGGGTTTGTAGACATCAAGAATAAAAGTAAGTATAGGTGTAGTAAATTAAAACATTTCTTTCTGCAACTGGCTGTCCTTCCTCTCTGTTATGGTTACTGCCTTCAAGAGCAGAGGCAGTAGAACAGAGTTTAGATTTGCACCTCACTGCTCCAGGTCATACCTCATTATGTTAGATTAAGCCACTGATGAGCAGCTATAGAAACCCCCAAAAACTACACGAACACAGTGGACTAGAGCTGTGATTCTGTCATGCTGATGCAGGAATAACAGAATTATGGAGAAAAGGGAGAGCAGACAACTCAGCACTGAGGTCTTACTCAGCTATGACTAGATTTGACATATTCCAGAAACTGCCTGTTCTGGGCATCACAAGTGGAAAGAGTTAGACTGCTGGCTGGGATTTACGACTGTGAGCTGGCCTTGTGAAATTTCATCTGAACTGAGGATGCCTCAGCCAGCCAGAGAGCTAGGAAGAAAGGCTGGAGGCAGAGAGAAATTCGTACTTCTGTTCCAGCTTTCAGCAGTTCAGAAAACTTCTAAAGCTGGTGTTTGTGAAAGACTGGCATTTACAGCCTGAAGGGCTTCACTGCCTTAGCTGCTACTCTGTGTTTGGATGCTGTCTTCTTGTTCTCTTTGAAAATTCAGCTGAAAAGGAAGGTGTCAGTTTCTGTCCACCTTTTCTTTAACAGAGGACTTTCAGAGGAAGGTCAAAATATATTGCATATATTGAATGAAGCTGTGCCTTCATTTCCTAGTTTAAGACAAGAATTACAGAAGTTTATTCTCTGCTTTTCTGTTGAAGTTGTACCACTGTGCAGCAAGAAAAACAAGACTGAGAGGGCCAGAAAGGAGAAGAGAGTAAACTACTGGGAATGTAACTCACAGCCCCGTAACATGCAGCCTGCCCCAGGAAGAGGCCAGCTCAGATACCACTTCTATATTTTATTTGTGGATTCTTCAATGCCAAAATGCCTAAACAATACTTGGGGCAGCGAGCCTGGGGGAGGGACCACATCAGATCAGTGAAGAACCTCTTTGTGTTCCCTTTTCTTAGTTTTTCTGTGCTTATGAGCCTTGTGCTTTTCTACAGCTGTTACTTCTACATGGTACTCTGTGTGCTGAAACCAATAATGGCCTGAATACAGCATGAGCCAAACAAAACATGCAGTGTGCTCATGGGCTAATTTACTTCTTGCCATCAGTACATACTAAGCTATACTCTGGCTTCTGCATGATTTAAGCATTACTTGTATCTCCAAAGTTTTTCAGAACCCAAGGACTAGCTGTCATGTCAAAATCCTGTTGAGCAATATGCTTCTAGTGTTAAGTCAAAGCTGTAAAGAATTAAAAGTAGCATAAAATTGTCTTTATAATCCAAACTCTTCTTGGATAAGTTTGTATTCAGAGACTGGCATGATCCTCAAGAACTTCCTGATTGTGTATATGAACTATGTGACCACTATGCCTTCTGGGCCAGCAATTTGTGACACCAGAGGGCAATATCTTGCTTTCCAGTGTTAGGTTTTCACCACAGAGACCACCGAGGCAGTGACAGAAGTGCCAATCGGATAAATCAGAAACAGGCCGTCCATACCTCACAAAAACAAATTAGTAACAAGGACAGCCTAGGAACAGCGGTCTTCTCTGGCTAACTAGCCCTAAAATGTGTCTACAGATTGCACTATTGGTCACCACATCACTGCTTGCTCTGCAAAGCGGGATCAGAATAACCATTGCAGTTAATAACAAGCACACTACACTCAGGGCACAAACCACCTCAAATGCTTTCTCTTCAACTATGTCATTGCTGAGCTTAGTGTAGTCGCAGCAAACGTTTGATGTGGGCATCAAACATCTTAAATGCTTGAACTCTCAGAGTTTTCCACCCAAATTGTTTAAGCATAAAATGATTTCATTTCAGTTGACACAATGGTGTCTCTCTATGTGATCAACATCTCAACATTGTTTAATTAGGTGCCCAGCAGATTTAGTAGGGTTTTTAGTTATCACTCACTGTGGCAGAGGTGCTTCAATTCCACATAGTCCCCACATCTGCACTTAGTCACCTGAGTGAGTTTCTTCTCCTTAAGAGGTGATGGAAGAAGATTGACACCTCTTAATGGTGAAAAAAACACATAAAAGTCAGAATGGCTGAGGTCTTTCCATGAACTGTAGAGATTACTTCTTGCATCTAATATTCTAGTTTGAATGTCTCATTTAAGTGACTAAAGTTACAATGGATGAATCTAGGTCCAAGTGAATTTTCAATTAATTAGATTAGCAGTTAATCACTACTGCTCTCCACCAAGTAGTTGTTAACAATGTCTCAGTTACTAGCCTGGTGACATGTAGTTAAGTTATCTAATTCACCTGCACACAAAGATTACAGTATTTAAAACATGATGGCAGTTCTCTTTTGGGCTTTTATGGACATCTGTGGATTTTCTCCATAATATATTTTCAATTTTTTAGGTAATATAATTGGCAGTATTGTTGATTTGAAAGATTGCATCTGTAATCTTGCACAGACAATGTTATGTAAGTAAACACTCAATGAGCTTTTGAAAATAAGGGATAAGGTATAATTTAAGGTAAGATTTTTTCAATGCAGCAAAATTGTGATTTACTATGATCCCATAGAAAAAACCAATAGTACTATATCTCTTGTATTTTGTGTATTTGAGGCAACATGCCCATGGCAAACTAAAGAACATGACCTTTCTATACAAAATTATAATTAAAGCATGTCTGACGTTATTCTTCAATAATTGCCATTATTTTGGTGGCTGATGTATAATAAAGCATGCTACTGGATTGCTGTCATCAAGAACGCAGCTCATCACAGCCTCAGCAAATTCCCTGAGTGCCCCTTCTTGGCTGACCCAATGTTATCCATGAGGCAGGGAGCTTGGGGTTCTCCTGGTACGGAACATCCCTTTTTTCAGAAAAAAAACAGCCTTCAAAATGGTTTATGCAACCACCGAAGAAGGTGTCTGTTCGAACAGAATGAGAACAGGTGACTTCAGAGGTGCATTTCCATGGTGAACTACAGCTAAACACCCCTGAGCTCTGAAATGAGTTGTAATTTTAATCAACTCCAAAAAATAAGGAGGTAAAGTTCATTAAAAATCTATCCAAATCATGAAACTGTGGCCCATGCTACAAGTAAGTAGCATTATTAGTTTCTGTCAATGGCAGGGCTAGGTTCAAATTTTGACTCTTAAACCTTTCAAACCGCCTGCTCCCCCAATAATTGTGTCAAAGACCTGTAGTGATGTGACCACAAAAAAAAAATATTCAAAAAAATTACTATGGGAAGCAACATTGGGGCAATTAAGATGGGGAATGAAGACCTTTGTGTCCTTACCATCTGGACAGAATGAAGCATTTATCAGGATATTGTATCTTTTAGATACCATTTTGAGTTTGTTGCACTCCTAACAGATCAGGCATAGAGTACAGTGAGCCTACATACCAGTGAAAGGGTGCTTTCCAGTTTACGTGCCAGATATGGAGAAGAATGGTTTCCTAAGTTCTTGATAGGACCTATCGCCTTTCAGGAAAATAGTTCAGGTGTAATATCTTAGCAATGGAAAAATCTGTGCAGATAGAGAATTCTTCTATTTCACTTATGTCCCTTTTTCTTGTTTACAATTGTTACTTCCAATATTTATTCTAGATTTTTAGTATTAAGTATTCAAATTTTTTACAGGAGAACTTATCATAATTTTGAATTTTGGTGTTCTTTTAATATCTGTTTCAATTATTTCAACAGAAAGTAAAATTTACACTTTTGTAATAATTAATAATTTTGAATTATCTCATCCATATTAAAATAATCCCCATGAAGTCACCATAGTGCAGATACTCTGTGACATGGGCAGTTGCTTCCAAGCTGAATTTTGTACTTCTGCATGTTGTGTTTGTAGGTGGCTTTTCTGTAGTGAGAAGCTCTGATGAGCTCTGTAGAGTCCAGGAAGGAAGTGGCAGCTGTTATTGCCTGTTCACTGCAGAGAGGTTTTACAGCAGCCCACCATTTCAAGAGTTTCATGGAAAGAGGAAAATATGCTTCCTTCAGGCTTGGCTGGATGCAAAATTAGCTGCTGTTATTCCTTCATCAGTTCATCTCTCTCTTGTTAGCAGTTTCACATCATGAAAGGGGCCTGGTATTACATATTCAGGGTTGTCATTTTTGTCAACTTGGTGATTATACTGCCTTTGTGGTAAAAAGTTCTCGACATACGAGTTTTAAACTGTCCTCTGCTTGACCTACCTTAAGGCACATTTCTTTGGTTTCAGAAAACAACAAGAATTTCTGTTCTGTTTTAAATCTCACTTATTATGAAGCTTCTCTGTTTTCAAAATAGCCTCTCTAAACATAACTTATTTTTAAAAGTGCCTTTAAATTTAAACAGCCATCCCAAAAGGCACAGCAACATATTAATAGCTCTTGGAGAGACAACTTTTGTCTTTCTGAATTTGGCACAGACATGATGTAAGTATTGTCAGATAACAACTTCCCCAATTAACATAAATAGCATATGCTCAAATGGCTTTTGTTCCCAGTATGGAACCCACTGAAGTTGTTTGATTTTTTGGATACATGAAACATTTTACTAGTCATTCAATATGGTTATCTGGAGGTTGTTATTTCTAGATTAATAATATAAAGAATATTGGCAAACACAGTTCTGAAAAGGGATTTGTCATCTTAAGCATTTCAAGAGAAACACATGATTAATGTGTTGAATTGAAACAGGAATTGGATGAAAGCAAGCACCAGGTTATGTATGTAAAATATTTTCCCACCATTCCTGATTTCCTCCGAGTCTCTAGAGAATTATCAGTATACATAAATGTTTAATACATAATTAGTTTTTCATAGGATTAACCTAAGAATGTGTGCAGATTTTACCTTGAAAAGAAGGATGTGTGCAGGATGATATTTACTGCTTTATTTTATTAAACCCCTGGATTTCTCTTTGCTCTTTGGACATAATGCCCTGACATTACTTTTGATACAGTGCCCTATCTTTGTAAGACAAACATTGCTTTCAAACTTTTTTTTTCTGATGTAGCAATCATGTCTTAAAAGCAAATGTTTGGTACTAGAGGAAGGAATGCTGTTGGCAAAAGAAGATGTTTTAAATGTTGGTGAAATCTATACAAGCCTTCTACAGTAGTCTTCTACTTTTTATCTAGAGATTTGTACCATATACACTGCATATGTTAAAAAGGCGACTCTTAGCAGCTAATGAATATATTTATAAGAACATAATACAAAACACTGTAAGAGGTGAAGACAAGGTAGAAATTACTCACCTTTACTCATTTTACATGTGTGTATAGCCTTTGTATTAACCCATAGAAAGGCTATCTCCTTGGCACTGGTCTTAGCCAAGCACTTGACAGAAAACAAAAACCTGATGAAATTTCAATTAGTTTGAATTCATTCATCTGTAAAAAAAAAAGAGATACAAAAATACTATTTTGAAATGAGTAGGTGTGGAGATGCATTTATAGCAACTTGACTTTCTGAGAATAAATCATACAAATACTGTTACTATCCATTTTTGTGTCAATCTTTATTCTCCTTCTCTTTCTGGAACTGTGTCAAATCTGTGCTAACAGCTAAACAAATTCCTAGGAGCATAACTTTGACAAGCTAAGCTGTTCTTTCTTCTAACTCTGCTATCCTGCTGCCTACCTGCTCTTAATTTCTACTTAGTTTAAGATTTAAGAAGGAATACACTGTTTCTCTATTGAATAGGATTCTGAGAGTATTGAAACTAAACTGCTAAACTTTAGATGATCACTGAAAGTTAGAAGATGGAATTGAGAATTGACATCAAGTGCACTTGTGTCTCCTGAAGCCTAGCTGAAGCAAATGGTGCTTTCATACACTAAAATGCAGCGAGAGAATGTCTGCTTGTGGTTTTCCTATCCACTCTTGGCTCCGGTGGCAGTTTTCATTCCAAAACTTTTTGCCTGAAATAATATTTTACTGGGTTTTTTACACACAAAGGTGGTACCTCCATCTGATATGGGGGAGTTATAGCTAGGCTCACATCTCTGTTGCCCATATTTGTATAGGAAACAGAGTACACAATGGTATGTATGATCTCCTCCACATACGCAGTCGTGGGAAATGACGCATCAAACACCACCTACTGCAGGTATTTATTTTGCAATCAGCATCCATTAGTTTTTGCCACACATTTTTGTATCCTCGTTTGTGGTAATTCTGGTCATCAGAGTGAAGAGGAATAATTTTTGAAAATTCATTAGTGATGTGCCTTAGTCCCACATCATCACTGGAAAACTATTTCTGCTGAATTTTTCTCAAGTTGCCCAGCAGAATTTACAATTTCATACTGCTGCCTGTGTTACAAATGGATATTTTATTTCCTGTTGTAACAGAACACAAATGTGTAATTAAGAGTGTGGAGAACAATTTCTGCAGTTTGTCCTTGGACAGGTACTACTAATTTAATTTGATTGTGAGTTGTTGGAATACAGTACTCAAATGCAGCTCAGTCTGTGGCTTGCTAAAAATTTTTGGGCAGTGTTTGGAGGCTGCTGAAGCTCTCTATAACTACCTGATGCTCCTAGAAACATTGGTAGGTTCTTGCAGCAGGGACAGAAAATGGTCCTTTATGCACAAATTACACCTCCTCAGAGATGAGTAATTTATTTCTATGATGAAAAGCTCTTTTATTAATACTTTTATTACTTCAAACCCATTTTTACATCATATATTTAGAATAACAACAATCAAAATCATCATGCAATTCCTCACCTGATAACTGTACAATCTGAAAATATCTGTATTACAAAGTATCATGAAAACACCAGCACATGAAGGAAAGATTATTATGAATTCAGATGGGTTGTCACGCGTATATCTGCTTTAGAAGTACCAATACTATACTCCTCTCTCTCCATTCACCCCCACTCCCTGCATTTTTCCCTGTGCCTTCTTATTTAGAAGAGAATGTGTTAATCTGCAGTAAAAAAAAAAAAAAAAGAAAAAAAAGTAGTCTTTATTTCCTGTGATTTTCTGTAATTTTCCTTTAGATTCAAACCTCTAAATTACATAGGGAAATATGGTGCCACATTCACATGCAAACTATTTTTAGAGAACATGAATAATTACACCAGATGGTTGTTTAATTCTCTTGGCATTATCTCTACTGTACATTTATGGCTTAAAGTAATATTTCCTTACGCTTTTCAATAGCTGTGGAAGGTCATGGGTAAGTCCTGTTCCATTATTTACATCTGATCCCTCTTACAGACATATTTCAATGATACAGCTGTAGGTGGACTACAGAGATGCTGATCTGCAGGCTTATAATAAACTGTTCAGCTCTTAGAGACAAAGAAGTATGTTCATAAGAAAACTTTACATCTTTGACAGCAGATTGTTGTTAGTGTTTTATATACAAAGGAGCACTACTCATTCTATGATTGCCTTCATTTAATCTTCCAGGATTTACTAAAATTACCCCTTTCAACTGCATCTTCATTTTATGCAGCAGTAAGAACAGGAGAGGTGTTTCTTCACATTCTGCATACCTTGACTGTGCTCTGAGGATGTGCAGAGGAAATTTCTGCACTTCAGTCTCTTTGGTTGCTTAGTGAAATTGCCTAGGCAATTACTTCCTTCTGAACTCCTAAACATTTGGACCAGTGTAAAAGATTTATTCTTTAGGTGTTATTTCTGAAAGCCACAGATTGTTATGTGTCAACGTTAATTCGACTGATATAGAGAGCTTAAAAGCACATATTCTGAGGAAGTATCTGGCACTAGACTGCGGAGGATGAAAATTTTGTATCAAAAGAACTTCAGAATTGTATTTTTGTTCTGTTCTGGAACAAAAATAAAACCTTTCAGACACTTACATAGGAAGGGAAATATATCAAAGTATCTGGCTTTGGCTCCAAAATGCAAGTAATTCTGTTTAATAAGTGTATTTATAACCCATGTTGCCTTAGTCATAGAAGCCATCTGTTGTCTTTAATTCCTTAAATTTTGATCCAGCATTTCTCTGGAGAAGGCAGAATAAGCCTTTGCTTTTGTTGCCTTTCTCTGACTATTGTCCTAACTGGGGTTATAGGTTCTTATTTTGGCTCTAATGAATACGTTGGTGTATTTTCATTTTGTTAGAAAGGTCCTGATAGTTCAGCTAAGTCTGAGCTATGGTGGCATGTAAGAAAATAGAGAAATCCTGGCGATTTTTGACCCTTCTGAAGCTGGAAGCATCTGAGCAATCCAGTTACAGGCTCGCACTCAGACAAATTTGGCTAAATTCAGCATAATAAAAATATATTTGGCCGATTGCTCCTTCTATATATTTCTGTGCACCTGCAAGTTATGTGCAACAAGCAAAAAAATTTGCACTCTATGCAGCAACTGACCTTTTATTATCCTCAGCCCCAGCAGGGGGTCTGGGCTATGAAAAGAAACCTAGTTTAGGAGGGGAGGGGAAGGGGAAAGGGAAGGGTTTTTCAGCACTGCTTTGGTAATTTGGTATCGGTATGAAATTTCATATCTTACAGATAATTGGTCTATTTGGGATTATAATAATTAAAATTTCATCATTTCCTAAATGCTTGTGTTCAAGGACAGCTCTGTCTAAAAGGAATCTGACTAAATATATATTTGTAGACTAGGTGTCAAGAAATGAAAATATATGGCATTGTTCCTGGCTCATAGAGTACTTTTCTTCTAGTGAACAGCACGTAAGTGAGGTGTGTGTGTAACATTAGACAGTTAACTCACAGTTCAAGAAGCCTTTGGACACTACTCTCATGAACATGGTGTTATTCTTGGGGCTGCCCTATGCAGCGCCAGGAATTGGATTCGATGATCCTTGTGGGTCCCTTCCAGCCCAGGATATTCTATGATTCTAACTCAGGAGATATGGGTGAAAGCATTAGTTCATTTCCAGGTTTTATTGCAAATGAGAACTGAGTCTAGATTCAAGTTATGACAGTTTATCTGTATGCTTTATTATTCTTGTGACACTATCTCTCCTTGTCTGTGTTAGAGGACGTGTTTCTTTCTGGATAGGTATTGAGTCCACTGGGAGGGTAAATCAAACATCTTGAGCAAAGTCAGTGAAGATGAAATCTTCAGTTGACCAGAGGATTCTCTGGACCATAAGGCAACAGTGGGTGCTTCCTTGGTGGAGAGGATAGATTTGGGGAAAGTAAGGAAAAGTTCTGCAGTGTAATGTCAGCTATGTAAATCAACTACCTGACCTTCCTTGTACTTTCTGTGCATGTGAGACACAACTGCAATTCCTCTACATTTGTTCTTTTTCTTATCTTGGTTGGGAGGCATTGTTTCCACCCTAACCTAGAGTGACTTCCTAACTCCCATCAAACTTGTCTACTTTATGCATTCAAGAAATGTTAGAAACAGAAAAGACAAAATATGGCAACATACATCAAGCTCATTAATTCTCAACCAATTTTAAATATACTGAGCAAGTGTGACATGTTGATGCAAAAGGACCTTATACTTGGCATATGGTGGAGACAAATGCAGGACAGCTGCAAATGTTGATGTGCAACATAGAAAACAAACTGTGGCTAGAAAACTATATCTGTCTCTTAAATGATAAATTCTCACCATCACTCAAAGCTAAAAGAAATTCCACATCGTTGTCATTACAGTTCCCACATATATGACTTTTTTATCACCTTATCTGAGAGAAGCTGTCATTTTAAATAGAAACAAGAAACATCCAGATAGATTATCTAATTAAGTTTGTAACTGCAATATAAACTACAACATAGAAGGAAGAAATATGAGCTAAACCCCAGGGTTAATTGGTGTTTAGAGCTCTAAGGTAACAGAGTTGGACTGCTCACTTCACAGGGTTGTTTTATCTTGCTGAGAGCTGGCAGAAGCCTCCGTGCAGTACACTGTGTTCTGCACTGTCAGGTCAGATGTGAATATCCTGTTCATAAAAAACACTAGTGGAGCTGTAATAATTTTTTTTTTCTCAAAATTATGAACTTTCAACAAACAGCAAACATGATGTTTAAATATCTTTTATCACTGCTTAACAGAATTGTCAGGAATCAGATAAGCATCAGAGCTGATATATTAAGATAGACGATTAATGAAGTGAAGACTAAATTGCAAGCTTTCTTTGCTGTTGTGTGGACATAGAAGGTCTTTCTTTTTTTCTTTCACTAACGAAACAAAGCTTGAAAAAAAATTTAGAAGATGCTGCAAACCTAATTACCAGAGCTACACTAGCTCAGTTACACTGGCAATTGGACTCATCATTGTGTTCCAGTAGAACTTCTCTCTTCACTTTAATTTAACCAGGAGTATATGTGATGAAAACATATTAGGCAACAACCCTCAAAAAATGTCTTGAAGTCTCTTCTTATAGTGGGGAACTCTAGTTAAGTAGTGTACTACAATCTTGCGTATTTCTTTTAACAGTGCTACAGTTAAAGTAGGAATTCTTCAGCCAATGCTGTACATCACCTTGGCACTCTTCATCTTGGGGCAGAATCCTCTGACATCAGATCTCTGTCTTCACCTGTGGAAGAATCATTCCTCTTGTTCATTTTTTTGACTATTACATCCAAGAAACATTCCTGATATTTGATATTTGTTATGATATTTGAGAAGCTCAAGTCCAAAGCTTTCCCACCTACAAAGCACTACATTCTGCACATTGATTCTGTTTTCTGCTTAACAACAGAGAACTATCTCAAAACAGACTGGTAAGTGGCTAAGTGGTAGCTTAATGATGAGGGCTGAAAATGCTGTAAGTGTGTCATACCACAGTAATATTATTGCCTAGCAGTAAACAACAGAACTTAAAAGATGCTATTATTTCCTTTTCATAATACACTTTTAATCACAGTTTTATTGTACCTTCAGCATTTATTAAGGCAATAATGCAATAATTAATAATTTAAACATAACTTTATTGTAAAAACTGTAATATTGGGTGTACTGCTACCAGAGTCATCTAGTTAAAATGGAGCCTGTATCACTTGCAGTAGGAGGATCAATATGCACTATCCCCAAATTGTCATAGTAAAGTAGCAAGTGATTTTCTATAGATAGGGCCAAATTCAGCTCTCCATATTGCTCCAGACAACTTAGGAAGAACTTCAAATAGCTATATCAATTTCGTAATTGGACCAAACGGTATCGTGGGCAGGTGTCACTATCTTTTTTTAAAGGGATTTATCCAGTTTCCCTAAAATTCATTTGAACAAAATCTGTTAATCTGCCATGTAGGTAGTGTCTGAAAATTTGATGGATGGATCACATTTTCTGATATTAGTAGAAAAGGAGACATTTGTCTCCACAGAAAAGGTTATAAGATTTGTGTGGAAAGCACCTTCTTCCTTTGTCAAGGCAGCTGAAAGATTACTATAATAATACATAATGCTAGACTAGAGGAAAAGGATTACAAAGTGCATCCTTGGCCCTCCCAGGCTATCCCTGAAGGTAATGCAGCATTCTGCATGGAAGGAACTGATGTTTTCATTTCAGTACTGATTAGACAGGGACCTCCACTGCAAACCAAACGGGGCAGAAGTGACCTGGCAGAAGCAGTACAGAAACGTTTCTTCTTCCACACTTCTTCCTTGTTTCAGCTGCAGGGGGCAAATTTGCATCATTCTCACCCATGATGGAATATCAAAAATGTTGCTTTAGGGGATCATTACTGACCCACGCTGACTCCAGTACTGACCAGTGCCATACGGATCCTCTGCAAAACCAGTTCTGGAATAAAATAGTGAAATCCTTTTGCTGGTAGATACTACTATATTCCCTCCAGGACATCTTCATAACTGAAATACATGACCTAGCATAAACACTTCTAATTTAATTCCTTTTTTAAATTACTTTGGCCCTGACACACAAACCTGCTTTTTAAAGGAATGCACAGTATTCTAAGATTGTAATGCATTCTAATCTTATCAAGGATTAGAAGTAAGCTATCTAACCAGGCTTCATCCGTGTGCCTGATTTCTTCTGCAAGTCTCTTGTGCCTGTAGTACATTCCTAAAGTCAGCCAGGATCCAGCAGTGAACAGCCCCACAGTTGTACAGACAGGTTCCAGTAGCAGAACTAGTTTTTACATTACAGGATAACTCAGACTGTTGCCAGTATTTCTCCAAATCTCAGTAGGCTGTCTCCAAGGGTCAGCTAAATCAAACACCCCAAAGGATTTTTTTTCTAGAATATCACATCTACTTTCTGGCAAGGCCTGGTAAAGAGACATATTCTTTGTCCTCATTTATGGATTTGCATGATAAACACACAGCTTTCTGAAAAATTTAGGTGCTTAAATCTGTGATGAGAAGATGCAATCTGGAAACACTCATTTATCTGCCAGTATATGCTGCACTGCATCTGTAACTAGGCAGATTTACAATCAAAAACACATTCAGACTCGTGAAGTTTCACTGGTAGAATGGAAAATTTCAAAGACATCTTTAAATGGAATGAAAAAAGGCAATTTCTGTGAAACAAAACTATATTTCTGTAGGTAAGAAACGAGCAGTTGGCTTAATTAAATCAGTCATCAGGATTGAAGATTGTAGAAAACTTTGGAGGAAAGCATGCACTTACTGGAGTAATTCTAAATAAGAAAGAAAATGTAAAATCAATACAGTCATTTCAGTCTGTATTTACTTCAGAGAGGGGAAGCCAAGGACAGGATATGTCAGTGACTGGGGTCCACTTAGAGAAAGCATGACAGAAGATAATTTAACATGACTGTCACTAACCAGAAGATCCCAGGATGATGATTTTACATTATGACATATTTTAGTTGGTTTATCTGTACCTGTTTCCAAGTATAGTCAGGAACCTGTTAAAGAATTCTGGTTTGGTTTTTTCATCTTATTTTTTAAATGTTGTTGAATAATTTCAGAGAGGCTGCATCCTCCCTCTGTGCATGGTGATGAGGACTGACCCTGAAGATTTGACATTTGCCTCTTATGATCAATCCCATGCTTATCAATCAAAGGGGTCAACCTCAGGAATACGTCTTTCTGACAGATGTCAAGCATGGCAGGACAGTGAAGAAAGAAGCTGAACCTGACACATTTTCAAGAACACTGAGAAAATGGACACCAGTGTTGATGGTCCAGCGGCTGGGACATGCTAAGCGTCACCAGCACCTTCTACTGGTGCTCCTCTATGTCCTAATGCCAGGCTGAAAGCTCTTCCCACTTGCCGCAGATTCTTCCTCCAATGACACAGCAATGCTGTTAGGTTAAGTTAAAGTAAGTGAAGACAATGGAATGATGAGAAATACTATTGCTTATACAGGCACACAAACACACGCAGAGGAATCTATTGCAGATTTAAGTACATTGAATCCTACTTCATAGCAAATCAGACTGGGAGGGGTAAAATGTTTAATACCTTCAAATGTCTGGTCTTTTCCCTTCCAAGGATTTGTGTCCTTTTGGCATAGGTAAGGAAATGGGACATAAATAAGTTCCCTTACATTGAGCTTAGACACTGCTATATCAAGCAAAAAAAATTGTATTTTAACATGGTACGATGTAAATGAGACTGTTCAGATATCGCTATATATCTTGTCTGAATAGGACAAATTCCAATTCAGTGTTAGGAATATAATACTTCCCGTCATCAAAGAGGTGGCTGAACACAAATGCACTATAACATGTCATTATTGTCAAAATTGCATTTAAGCCACTTTGAACTTCCAAACAGATCACTGCCCAGAAGTCATCCACTTTTTCTGAAGAAAGTACCAATGTGTGTTAGGTTATATTATTAAAGGCTCATCTGCACAAACACTAAGATGCAGAGAGTCACACTGGCAAGTGAGGGAATCCCAATAAACTCATTAGAGAAATGAGCCCTTGCCCTGGCTCCTTCCAGGGCTATCAGAGGAGACCTATCAGTGCTCTGGGGATGGTACCCATCACCATTAATCAATGAGAGAGCTTTCTGGATCACTTCACAGGTTGTAGTGAGGAGGTGAGGTGAGGAGGTTAATGCCTACCAGGTTTGGGGGTCATTGTGGGATGCTGTGGAAGAGCATCTTGGGATTATACAAGACCTCATTATGAGGTGTTTAGGGGAGGAAACAAAGACATAGAAATGGAGAAATCATCATGCTTTGCAGAGGAACAAGCATGGAAACAGAGGGATAGGGATAAAAGTGGCCAGTGGCATATTAGCTGGTCTACTGACCATGCCCTTGTCCGATCATGTCCTGTGCCTGATCACTGCAGTCTGTCCTGTGTTCTCATCAAACTCCATTTCTAACTATTTCACTGGGTGAGGGACTCTATATTCTGGTGCTGTTGGCATTTGCATGAGTGCAGATCCTTCTCTCCGTGTTGTCCTGTGTGGCTGGTCGTGTGCACACGCACATGTATTCCATGCAAGTGTGCCCACGTGTGTACATGTACGTGCTCAGCCTCACTGTGGCTGCACATGGGGACACGGGTACAGCGGCTCTGCCACTGTAGGGTTACTGGATTTGGCAAGTTCGAATGTTTTAATTTGACAAGCAACTAAAAAAGAGCTTTACTGTTGAGAGCTTCAGTGTCTCTGGGATCATCACAGATTACTTTGTGTGGGTATTAGCCGAGTTCAACTAAGACAGTTCTGGAAAAAAAGAAAAACAATATCAAAATAAAAGAAAGAGTGATGTATTATACTGTCCCATTGAGATAGAATATATGGATTATCCTGTTAAATTGGCACATTAGCAATGCATTTTCCACCAAGGAACAAAGCCTGCTCTATCAAGAAACAGAAAAATATCTTTCTGCAAGGCTATAGTGTATTGCCTGTACATGGTACAGGCCCTGCAGTACAGTGGTGAAACATTGTAGCACTGGGTATCTTGGAGAAAAAGAAAAAAAAGGCTAGAAAAAGAAGTTGAGGCTTACTATTTTGAAAATACATTATTGGGAGTTCTCTGCAAATTATGTGCATTATCATCATAAATGTCTTGCAATTTCAATAGGTAATCGTGTTCTTGTTACTCTCTGGGTCAAAATAAATTCAAGAAAAGTGGAAAATTGCATCAAATTAATGTATTCTTGTGACAAAATAGTGATGCAAACTGAAAGTCGTTTACAAGACAAGCAAAATTCTGTTTTGTTCTGTTGCCTTATAAGGAGTATTCACAGCAAGGGATGAAATAGTTTAAACTGAAATATGAGAAAGAAAGGAGGTGCCACTCTTTATAAAGCAAGCACTTCACTGATCCCTTGAAATTGTATATCACAAAAGGAAAAGCTTGCATCCTTGAAGAAAACAAGTCTCATTTAAATGACTGAATGAGTGAGACCAAGTCCTTCAAAGGCTTTGTCTCCGTTACAAAGTTCTATTGGCACAACTTTTTTCATAATGAGTCAGATATCCCAATGCAGCAATGCCTGTAAAGTCTCAGAAAGAGGCAGTCATGGCAAGTGGAATTCCTTTGGCAGTGAGGTTTGTGGTGGCAGACTGATTTGTCTTCCCTGCATTAAGCTTTCAGCTGAAAATGCTGCTAATTTCATGTAACTGAGGTTTTGTAGCATAGTATAAACATATCTGCTGTATCCCAGTGAGATGTTCTTCCAAGATAGCTGTGGTGGAAATAGAGCTATATCACAGAGGAAATAAGTCACCTTCAAAGTCAGTGTAAATGTAGAAGAATTAACTCATTCCTTGTTCCAGTCACAGACCCCATATGTCCCCCCAGAATAACACTCAAATGGTTGGGAGTACACATGCCCATCTCTCAATTTACACTAAAAGAGACACTTCAACAAGAAGGTGTAGAAAATGCTATGTTTTTTTGACTTTTATTTGGGAATCAAGCTGTTAAATTTTTCACAGGTGGTTGAATTGCATGTTTTCCCCAATTTTCTGGGCACACTCAGGAGTCAGATTTGCACAGGTGCAGAGTACACACAGCTGTAAGTGAGTCAATGAAAGCTGTTCTGTGGACACATGAAATGCTCTATAATTCTAAGCTGAATTGCATTTTTAACACCTTCAAGCCATATATTAAACTACTTCACTGACTTTTTCAGGGATAAGGAAATGATGAGCCATAGACATACACCTGGAGTAAAATCTTTCATGAAAAATACTTGAAATTTGGTGAAATTACATGAAAGTGAAAACCCAGTTTTGTGTAACTGGGAAGTGTTAAGCACTTAAGAAAATGTGACATAGTCCCAGCCTGACTTATGGTAACTGTTCTCAGAATCTTTATTGTTCATTATAAAAAGCTTTCTACTCTGGCAAAAAAAGTTTAGAATCAACTAACATAAGCCTATTTTCAATTCAAAATTAATGGCTGAGATGTTTTCCTTCCAAATATTAAAAGCACTTATAACGTCAGAGAGGCTAATTGACTGTCAAATTTACATCAGTTAATGGCATTTTGCAGGTACTTAAGTTTAAAGAGATCCACATTCATTTTGCTCTGCCCAACTCTTTGGGACCCTTATATTCTCTACTAATAAAAATTGCATTAATTGGAGAGAGAATATAACCTTTTGTAAGGTAAGAAGCAATCATCACTATGTTTAAATTATGTAATGGATTTTTAATTCTCATCCTTAATTGCAATTTATAATTATGAGCCTGCTTCAAAAGATCAGCCATCTTCTTTGATAGTATGTCATCTGATCTGTGTAACATCACCTTGCAAGCTGATCTATGCATGCTGTGAGATTTGAAAATACGGAATATGTTTTCACATAATGACGTCACTTCAGTGTTGCTAGCCATTGATAAAGAGAATGGTTAGGGCATCACTTTGGGGAAAGAGGGAGTTAACAAAATGAACTCTTGTAGAGCAAACTACAAAAGGGCATTTTCTTTAGTTTACATGCTTACTCTACAGTCTGTGGAGAATTCATTAGTATGGAAGTAGTATGGAAGTATGGAACAAAGAAGTATGGAATTCAATAATCTGAATTTCACAACCCAAAATTCCAGTCTAAGGTCCCTTGAGGCTGTAACAGAAATTGAAGCTCTATTTTTGTATTAAATTGAAGGTTGCTTATACTTCATGGAATAAACTCACGGCAGGCCTGGTGATCATAATAATCATATTGCCTGGTTTTACAGCTATTTTGCTCTATGGTAAATTGCATGGTAGGCATTCTTCAAGCAATATTCAAGACAATGGACAGAAGACAAAATAAGAAAAGGGAATAAAAAATGACAGACCAAAAAGAGGCAAACTAATTCGAATACAAATCAGTAGCACTGGAATATACTAGAAGAATTTGCAGTTGCAGTAGGTATAAACTGTTATTATAGTGGCACAGAATACCAAAAGACATCTCCTATATATCTGTGTCTAAAGTGAATTAAACCTAAAAGAAAAGACATGTTTGGGCCCTTTTTGCATCCAAATATTTAAGGCTACACTGGAAAAGCAAGTTTCTTCAAGGCACACGCATTCATTACGTGTATGTGAACATGAAACTTTTATGCTGCGTCTAAGTATAATGGCTTTGGAGCACACATTTTACCTAGGAATAGTGCTCTGCTGCTGTTTGGAGGAGATAAACTTTGATCAGATTTCATTGTAAAGACTGTCAGAGAATCCTCTATTTAAAATTTCTTTTGGAGATAACAAAGTGAATTTGCCAACAAATGAAAAGCTGTTTGCTACTCTTTCTCATGTAATTCCTCTTTCTTTTTAAATTTGACCAAATTTCACGTCAGTGAAGGTCATATAGTCATATAATCAGTGTAGCAAATTCAGGAGAGAGGAGGAAATACAGCGGGAAGGAAGAGGATATTTTCCTTTGTTCATACATTCACTTCACTGATAGGGAATAGTGGGTAACAGTTTCTTCCTTTTGGAAAATAGTTAAATTGGCCTCAAAAGTATCTTCCAAAGATATATATTCACCAAAAGTGTTTTTGGTGTAGCCTGGACATTTCTTAAAAGGAAATAAGATATCGAAACTCTTGTTAACAATGTTTAAGCAAATATTTGAGCTTATTGGAGTATCAGTGGAAAATACGCACAAAATAATTTAAGACTTTTTTTGTTTGTTTCTCCCTTAACTTTTTTTTTTAAGAAAGCCTTAGTTAAAGTCAGGAAAATTCAGTAAAGTTTAAGGTAGTCAAGACAGGAAGAAAGGCAATTTACAGTGCAGATATTGGAACAGTAAATTATAGGATGCTCTTACCGCAATCAATTTTCAGCTGATTTAGTTGTAGAAAAGGTATCCTTCAAATGGAATCTAAAGGTACTGAGTTCTTAATTTCACTTTACTTTCTAATCACTTATGATCTCTGACAAGTTATAGTTGGGGTAACTACACTGGCTTTAGAAAAAACTCCCACTGAGTTTATTTTACCAGGTATGGGTTTGGACCTAAATCATAACATAACCCCTTTGGGATTCAGGAAGTCTAAGGCTTATTTTACTTTAAAAAGTAGGGGTGGAAAATACTCCTGCTGTCTTTCTTCACCTTATGCTTCTACATCTCCATGTCAAATTCGAATTTGTCAAAGTTGGGTTTTGGCTCCCATTTCCAGTGCTACCAAAGCCTGATTAATAATACGGACCAAACAGAGCTGCAACCTCCTCCTCAGGTAGATACTTGATCCCCATACGCAGCCAAGACTTCTAATTATTTTTGCAAAGAGGTAATATTTGCAGCTCTTGAGCTTTCCACCACTGCCTAGGGAGAGGGTGGAGGGACAATGAGCTCTGTAATGCCATAGTCATGGCTAATGGGAAGGAAAAATGACTAAAGAAGAATGAAGAGTAGTTTCCCTGAATTCCTCCTTCCTAAGACACCATGGTGTGGAACCATAAAGAAGGAGATCTTCATCACAGTCACATTCTTTGTTGTTACAATGAGTAAATTACATATGTCTGAGCTACCAGAAAGCTTCTCAGCAGTGATGTAATGATTGGTACTGGCTCTGCTGCTCTCTTCTAGATTTGCCTCAGCTTTCTGTTCCCACAAACACTATTTTGGCCCATCACTAAGGAGTTCCTATGTGCTAATTCCATGTCTGAGATGAACAACAGAGATCAATCCTTCATGTTTTCTTGTCCTCTTCTGCCACCAAAATCATCTTAAGAGTCAATTGGGCAGAAGGAGCACACACAATGCGGTGCAAAGCAGGTACCAAACTTCTCCCAGTTTGGTTTTTTTCTTTTTCACCTGGCCCAGACCAGCTTACTCCTTGTTTTGGTAGGAGATTTGGGAAGTTCTATTTTGAAGAAGCATCAGTGATGAGCTTCTTGAAAAGCCCAAGTCTCTTCCTCCAGTTCTTGTTTGCTCAGTCTCAGCCCATCTGCCCCACAACCTCCTGGCCACCAAAAATAGACAGTGACATCAACTGTCCAGGTTTCACCAGATGTGAAGTCAGGTGTGTGTGATACATCAGCGTATGGGAAGTACCTCCAAACTTTATATTACCCAGTCAGTGCTCCCATTTAACAATACACCCCGAGAATGAAATTCTGTGAATGCTACTCTTTCTGTATGTTGTATCTTGAGACAGTTGTACTCCACATTGCACTCCTCAGCCTGATGCTCTGAAAGGTATTGCCTCACTTTCATCTAATGCCACCACCTGCAGCCAGAACCATTGGGTGTTTATCGGATCTATAATGATCCTTACGAAGTTTGAGTATAGAACCTCAATAGATCATTGTCTCAAATCGAAAGCACAAGAAGTAATTTGAAGTGAAAATCTAGGGAATAACGTCTTTATTTTTTTTCAAAAGTGGTTGAACAGTTGATTCTGTTACCAAGGAAATAATTGAGACCGAAAATGTGACAAGATAACAAAAAAGTTGTAAAATTGCAACAGCAATAAAAAACAAAATCTGAAGTTTGTATAATTAATGAAAAAATAGAATGCATTGTATAATGAAAAAATTTTGAAGAGGACATTAAACATAGCACTACACTCTGCAACCACTCTGAAGCAAGTGGCAAAACATATATATGCCTCGGGGATTACACTGCATCAACCCTGTGGGGTTGATTACTTCATTTTAGGAAACGTGAAGTATACAAATTCTAATCCTGTGATCTCAATTGCCATGTTTCTTCTATGTGGACTTTTCTAGGATTTAGGTGTTCTCTTTTTGCTCTCCTTTTCGACAGCTTGTAATGTTTACTTTGGTGTTTTTAAGCAATTAGGAGACAGGTACTGTTTCTTTCAGTAAGTAGTACTACTTTTCGAAATTTGGAAGCAAGGACCCAGAGGACAAAGTGACTAATGGGAAGGAGAGTTTGAGCTTGTTTGTTTGTTATCACCCAATAGTCCTGAATTCATTCATCTTTTTTGCATATTAACATCTGCTCTTCTCTCTTTAGAAAGTGTTGATACTCTGACACATATTTGAGTGATAAACTGAATGTTTCTTCAAGTCTAAACATTATGTTAAGTTGCTTGAAAAGGACTAGTTTCAAATGCTTTTGACTCTTTAATATTTGAAGATGCTACAGAATAAATAAAAACAACAAACCAACCAAAAAGCCAAACAAAACCCCAACACCCTCCCTGTAAGCATTTTGCTGGGCAGTTTTTCAAATTAATGCAGTTTAACTATTACATTAACTTAATGGCTATTTTCCCCTACTTTAACCATGTTAAATGTGCCGGCAATAATGAGCTTCTAATGCTGTTTCTTTCAAGTCTCAGAGGCATCTTTAGAGCTCTGCTTATCTCCTGGATCATAAAGCTGCATAATTTAGTATTCAAACAATTAATTTAAAACTGAAACACTTCGAATTACTATAAAATTAATCAGAAAAAAAATCTTAGCATGCCCATTCTTTTTATCTCTATTTAGTAAATTTGAAAGTGTAAATGAATAAAACTTTACCATATTTTTTTTTTCTACCTATGAATCAGCGGCTATAAGCTTAAATATATCTAAAACTATATTGTAAAAAAAGTTTCTCGTGGCTATTAAACTAAAATGATTCTTTTGATGGAAAAAAATTTTAGATTTTTCCATACCATTAACTTAAATAGAAACACCTTTAAAATAAATTGTCATTTCTAACCTATTTCCAGATTTGCAATATTCAGAGGTAGCTGATGCACATAATCAGAACTGCTGCCTTGTTAAGTGGCTAAATTCTAATAATTGTGCTACTCACAGCACTGTATCACTTAACATTTTAAAATATCTCTCCACTTAAACTATGTTTTCTTTCCTTTGTTGTGCTTCTAAGTGCTACAAGTGTCCCTGGTAGTCTGGGCTGTTGCTAACCAAGGAAGAAAATTATAAGGAGAAATTGGATTTAGCTCTTGCCTGTATCATCAGTAGGATCTATATCTAATAAATGGCTGAGGTACCTAATGTAGTAGAGTATCTTATCTAAGTACCCAAATGACAATTGTAAGTCCCAGACTTAGGCCGCTACTGCCATCACAATTTCCTGAGGACAGCTAGTTACCACAGTAACTTCTCTCATCTTATTTGAGATACCTTTATCTGATCTAGTGTCCATCTATAGTCAAGATTGTTATGGGATGCAACTTATCTAATCTCTTTCGGGAAGATTATAGGTGACTGTACGTGGTCAAGTGAATCTCTGTCCAGCAATCTTTTCTCTCCACTGGGAGAGCTGCTTAGTTACCAGGACACACAGGGATACAAATTAAATCCCTGTCCCTCAGATGAGCTATGTTACTCATGGCAACAGCAACTCTGTCCACCCTGAATCTGGGTCTGGATTTTCATTTTCCAACTATTTTTTTCAAAGACTTGAGTAGGAATTTTTTCTCTTTTTCCTTATTTCTTGTCAATTTTTTCCAGTACTTGTTTCATATAACACAAAGAATCCTGTCGCACTTTTCCAGCTGAATATCTTCATAGCACTAAGCTGCAAAATACTACCTTTTCCTTGTATTTTGGATGTGTGGTTCCTTCTGTCTGCTGCATTCTTTTCTGACTTTCACAGACTTGGTGTAGGATGCTTCTTTCCTAGGCTAATCTATCCTTCTGAGAAGAGATGGCCACTGGAAACCCTTCTGAGTTAGATGGACATATATTTTGGGTCTCCCATTTCATGGGTGATTGCCCTAATTGTTAGGCAGCTGTACACTTTGTACTACTAGTAAAATTCTTCTTTCTTCATGTTTTAAAAAATAATCATAGCATAGAATCATGGAATATCCAGAGATGGAAAGGACCCACAAGGATCATCAAAGTCCAGCTCCTGGTCCTGCACAGGACAGCCCCAAGAACGACACCGTGTGCCTGAGAGCATTGTCCAAACACTTCTTGAACTCTGTCAGACTTGGTGCTGTGACCACTTCCCTGGGGAGCCTGTTCCAGTGTTCCCAATATTCAACCTAAACCTCCCCAGACACAGTTTCCTGCCATTCCCTCAGGTCCTGTCACTGGTCACACAGAGAAGGGATCAGTGTCTGCTCCTCTGCTTCACCTCACGAGGAAGCTTCAGACTTCAATGAGATCTCCCCTCAGTCCCTTCTCCTCCAGTCGGAACAGACCAAGAGACCTGAGCCACTCCTTATATGGCTTCCCCTCTAGACTCTCCACCATCTTTGTAACCTTCATTTCCTTTCCAATAGTTCTATATGGCTCATAACCGTAACTTAGCACAAGCAGCATGGCAAATTTTCTGGTTAAAACCAACACCTGTTTAAGTAATGCAGGTCTCTTTAATAACTGAGCAAACATCTGGATTTCAGTTTTGTGCATTTTATCACAAATAGCTTTAATCATAGCACACTTTGGCACCTAAAATTAGTGTCTGACCTAAGATAAACATCTGTTGTTCCTCTACCTTCCTGCTTATCTTAGTGTTACTGAGATCCAACATCTTTTTCAAAAATATTAATAGCTAATTTAAAGGCAATCATTTTAGAATTTATGCCTACTAGTTCTCCTAAAACTTCTGAAAGTGTTAATTTTTGAGGTCCCTAATTTCCCATAAAGAAATCAAACAAAATTATTTCATGATAGATGACATCTGAAACACTACAATTTGCTGAAGCTTAGTGGTTTCCATGTGCTCAGACAGCTCCTGTGTTATCTAGCAGTGCTCTCCAGATTAGGATGCATCACCCATGATTCACTGTGGGCCTCCCCTACACAAAATGCTGTCGTGCACAATTCTTAGGCTTGTGGTGCATTGTTAAAAGTGACATCATGAGGAGATATACTTCAGCTAACAACCTGAAGGCAGCTTCATCTGATACTTGCTGTGTCTGAACTGGCATTTTGGTGGAGGAAAGAACTGAAGTTTTGAACTTAATCTCCCTGTTGTATCCACTTACTACACATTGGTTTGGGTCAGAGAAAGGTTTCAGTGCACAGAAGGAAGACTCCTTCCGGAGGTCAGAGCTCTGTTCCAGGTGTGCAGAGATGTGCACTGCCACCGTTCTGTTCTTTAGACAGCTTAACAAAATATGCAGTGGAGAGATTTGGGATGTGTGGGGCCTGGTGAAATTCAGTAAAACTCTCCAGCCACACACAGTGTGGGTGTGGTACTGAGTACCAACTGCTTTGATCTATTGATCTCTTCTTTCTGCATCAAGATACTTGCTTATACAGACATAGCCATAGGGAAATCTCAATAACAAATGAAAACCGAACACGATGTTTCAATTTGGTGCAGGAATACAAAGCAACAACTTCTTTGCTTTATCGGTTCTTGCAGTGCCCCCCCTGTTATCATGTGAGAGCAGATTTCAGAAATGCATTAAACACTCTAAGTAATTTCAGTTATGTCTTATCCATTCTCTCTGTCATTTTTTCCTTAGGGAAAGAACTGTACATGCAGTGCTTTGTTTTGACTTTGTTTTTAGTTAGTTAATTTATTTTATTTTATTGCCTGTACTACACTATGTTTGTATTGGAGTAAGCACACTGAAGAAAAAATATTTTGGTTTTTGGAAAAGAAGGATCAAACTTTTGATGGACTTTAGCTCCTGTGGGAACTTTTGACACTTTTTTCCCTAATCAGAGGAATTTTAACAAGTAAAAGCACATATTTAAAAAAATTCCATTCTGTGAAAATCTGAATGTATTTGCCATTTTTTCCTGTCTGGGACAAAATGAAGACATACTGGAATGTGTGATGGGGTTGAAATTGTAATTTGCATTCATCTTTAGTAACCAAAAAATATTGGTTATGTAATTCACTTGCTCTTTTCTGCTCAGCAATACTATTTCTCAAGTCCTTTGCCTTAAGCTTATTTGTACGGATAGAAAGTTAGAAATAATGACAAAAAAACCCAAAAAACCAAAGTGAAAAATGGGTCATTTTCTTAATGTTGAGATTTAGAACATGGATGAGGAGAGCAACAAGCACCAGTTCACCTACAACAGATGCTTTTTTTCCTTTATGAATATACAGCTTTGCCATGAAAAATTAGGAGCTTCGTTTCTTTCTTTGTCTTACAGACACAAAATTAAAATGAAGCTTTACATTCAAACAATACAGAGGAAAAAACATAGCTAGAAACTGCAAACAACAAACAAAGCAAAACCATAAAAGAAAATGAGGTTTTTCTTATGTTTTTTTTACATGTAAACAATGTTAGTATGGCAAGGGTCCTGGGTCTTAAAGATCTGATTATATAAAACTTTGTTGTTCCTCTAAAATTGATGTTCCTATCTGAAGGATGTGGTTCCTCTTGACATCCTTAGCTTTTCTTCTAATTAAGAAAAGAAAAAAAAAAGAAGATACAATTTACTTGAATGCAGCAACCTTTACAATTAGTATTTAACTGTCCATAAAAGTACTGATTCCCTTAATGAACCTGCTGCTACCATTGTTTACTGCCTTGAAATTAAAGAGGAAGAAAGAACCGATCACTAAGCAAATCTCATGTTACTGTTTACCTAGCTCTATAGTCCCATTATCATTTCTAATTACATATAGTTAATCAGTGCCAGTATCTGAAAAAAGTTTATTGAATGGAACAAGATGAAATAGGCGATACCTCCATGCTCACACTGTAACATGGCTCTAATGTAATTCCTCACAAAAAGTTACTTTATAAAGTTTACATTTAATTCAACCAAATGTCACACTCTAAAATCTGCAGATCATTAAAATATTTCTTAATGAGAGAAATTATTCAGTTGTCCAGATATTCATGCTTGATTTGGAATAATTAAAACACGAGACAGAAAGCAGTTAAAGAGAATTTGCTAAATTCATGGTCTTTTAGGAGAATGTTTAACATGCAAGATGACTAAATTACTTGCACTTCTCTATGGGAAGGTCTTCATCACAGGTTTCACAACTTTGTTTTTTAGAAACATCATTCAAGTTCATCTCACAGTTCCTCCCAGGTACCAGATGTAAACGGTCAAGTAGGGCAAATGCAAAGCAACACAAGAACAGTTTGGGATTTAGGATTTTTCTTTCTCCTCCAGTATCTTTTTTAATGAGAAAATGTTAACTGCTAGGATTTAAAAGTGTTCATCATGACAAGTTCCTATTTCATTTTTTCATACCTACACATTTCAAAATTGCTGGCATGATCCACTTTGGCTCATTATTGCCAGGACATTGCAAACATGAGGTGATCCTGAGGGCCATGGGAGCCAGGAGCTGTGGGTCACAGCTGGGGGGCCAGGCAGGGTCCTCATTGGCATGGATGCAGAAAAGATCCAGTGATGGAAACCAGGGCCATCCAGCAGGATAAGGATAACCAGGCATGAGCACTACAGGTGATGACTAAAAGAATAGAGTTTATGTTTGCTATTAGAAAGAAATTTACTGTGAGGGTGGTGAGGTACTGGAACAGGCTGCCCAGATAAGCCCCATCCCTGGAAGTGTTCAAGGCCAAGCTGGATGGAGCCCTGGACAATCTGGTCTAGTGGAAGGTGCCCCTGCCCATGTCAGAGGGTTGGAATGAGATAATCTTTACTGTCCTTTACAACCCAAACCATTCTATGATCGCATGTCAGTTCAGGACCAAGGACAAGAACGGATGTAAAAACAGGGTCAAGGTCAGTGAGAGACTGGTGCAAGACAAGTCCCTACAACCCTTCCCGACAGCAAGGTGCAAGTCCTGAGCTTGTGCTCAGCCCCAAGTGCAGGTGGAGACCAGGAGGAGCCCTCTCACAATCCCTTCACAGCAGCCTGATCCAAGGTCAAACACAGGTCAGAGCTGACCTCCAGCACCAGCAGATAAAGCCCTTGGTGAGGAGACACTGTTGAAGAAGCTCATTGCAGATAATGATGGTTACAGCTGATCAGGGCAATTGGAGCTTGTTGGTGTTCTCAAGACTGCAAAGAGTTAAAAAATGCTTCCATCTTTGACTGAAATGACTATTCTTTTGAAATATAATTGAACATGCAGCTGAAAAATGTAAAACCATGTTTAGACATGAAAAATGAAAGAAGACCATTTGTTTGATATACTTAGCTGAATATTATGTTTTGAATCTTTAATTAACTTTTTCAAGATTTTGAATTTTCTTTCATAGTCAAGATGGGTATTCTTTTGGTGTGGAATTTTGTGTTTGGCTGGTTTTTTGTTTGCTCTCTACCAAACTCCTGATAAACCCAGGTGTATCTTTATCTCATCAGGGTAATTACACAGAAAATTCTGGATCGAAATAATTTTTGATAGAATTATTTTTTTTTTCTAACAGTTGATATGAGCTTTTTCAATGAATGAATTTCTATAAAACTTTACAGGTTGCTTTGCTGTGAGTCATGAACTGGAATGCTGACTCTGGCTTTCAGTTAATTGCCACACTTATAATTATAGAGTGGGTGATATAGTTATGAACTGCTTCTCACCTACGACTCCTTTGTGGTTGTAATAACTGTAGAGGGATGTTTTTTCTCTTTAAACATGATTTTTCAGTGCAGTTTCAAAGCCCCTATAGACAAATCTGCAATACAGTAACATTTACAACCAAAGATAAATAGGTATTAGGAAGCTGTAGTTCGTATTTATATATATATATATATATATATATATATGTATTTACTTCTGA
>VZTI01004282.1:537499-552706 GCA_013397865.1 Struthidea cinerea
TATGTATTTACTTCTGATCTTTTCAAGGTAAACCAAAACAATTTTCATCAAATGAAAACTATGAAAATTTTTCTGTATTTTGCTTTTTTTTCAATACCACAAAGAGAATACTAAGAAATATGAGCAAAATTGAATTCTGACGACTTGGTTTACTGCATATTTAAAACATAAAACTTTACTTTTGTGGGTTTGAATCTATTGACTTTGTCTTTCTTTTCATGTATACATGAATACATACGTCTTTACTGCTTTGATGACATTTTGTTTAAACCTGAAACTCAGAGAGTGAAATTGGTAGGTTATTTACTGGTTCACATACAATAAAGAAATATTTCTGTTGCAATTTAAATTCACCTAATTTTGATGTTCCCTTTCTTGATAATAGCTGTATAGGACTAAAAATGAAGAGTAGTAACTAAGGTAAATGACTACATTAAAAATCGCTTTTATTTTGTGTCATGCATATTCATTTTCAAACTAATCAAAATTCAACAAACAATAGAATTTCTCCAATATTTATGCTTTCAGGCCATACATGTGAAATACTTTATTTAATTTTCTGGTGTCTATCAACTCTTTGCTCAAGGTAGTGCTTTTTAAGCAATTAATAGACATGAAAAATATTTTACCAGGTTGTCTCAGAATTCAGGCTATAGCCAACACTGAAGCTTCTTTTTGGGAATGGGTGAAAATGATTTTCCAAGTAATTGGAATTCTTCAGGTGAGCACAAGCATACTTTTTTTTGGGGAATTATGTGCTTCAGCCTAATACAATTCAAGAACATCAACAGATCCTCAATGGCCACTGAGCCAAAATTCCCCATGTTAGCCTGTAGCATACTATAATTTTAATCATATCGTAAAAATTATTATTAAATAGGACAATTATGGGATAGTGGGATACATTTCAAATACTGTTTATTGGAATTTGATAGAGAGAATAGCAAGAGAATTGTGTCTTCTTTATTCTGTTTTTATCTAATGTGTCATATAAGTTATCTACAACAGAACAGCAGGTTTCTTTAAAGCTTGCTCTGCTGAAGTTTTGTTTGGCACTTCTGATTGTTAGGGACTGGATAAGCAAGAATACAGACTACAGAATCATAAGACTTTGTTTCACTGCACTGGCCCTCCCCTTCAAGTGTCATCTCTCCTGGGTTCAAGCAGAGAAGGTCTGTCCATGACCTGAGCACTGTGCTACAGCCTGTGTTACCTATTCCTAACAGGCAAATGTATTTACTAGCTTCAGGACTTGAGCCTGTGTGGAAGGGCTTTCTATTATTCCTGAAATTTTATGTCCACCCAATGCAAAGCTGGAAAGGAAAGGAAAGGTAAAAAAAAAAAGAAAAAAGTCACTATAAAAAGCAAATTGCTGCAGGTTTTCTAAATATCACAAAGCAAAACAAGTAGCTGAAGTCCAAACAGACAAATTCATCTGGGTCGTCAAAACAGAACTATTATGTGTTGCAAGGACATCTATATATAGTGGCAAGGACTGCATCCTTTTTCTGTCACAACAAATACACTTACCATTCTTCCTGAGGGAAAACTGTGTTAAATTTGGGATTAGCGTGAAGGGAGGTCTAGTTGACAAACTGTTTATGTATCTTTTCTTATAGCATAGATGCACATAGACACCCATTAGCTGACAGTGGAACAGAGCTCAGTAAATAGCATATTTTGCTGTGTGGCAGGAGAGGAGGAGAGGGAATAGCGGGGCAGAAGTGAAGGTTTTCCAACTTCCTCATGCCGTGTACCGGCTCAGCTATAAAGTAGATGTTCTCCATCTACTTTATGAGCTCTGGAGGACATTTCCTTTTCCAACACCTGTGTCTCAGAGAGTGGTACTACATTCAAAGAAAAGTTACCCACATCTCAGACTTCTCTCACAAGACCTTAAAAACCTTGTCTCCACAGCTCCCACAGTCCTCCACTGATTTATACTGTTCTCTGCTACTCCATCGCCAGACCCAAGGCTTCGGTGTTGTTTGTTACAGAGTGAGAAGAAGTGAGGTTTCAAAATCCCTGCTTTTTCAGTTCCCACAGCTTACAGAGTACTAATGGAAGCAGATTGGAAAAAAAAATCTTAATTGCTGTGGTTCAAAAACTTTAAAAGTAGATTATTATGGTGAGGCAAAAGTGCCAGGAAGTTGATAACCTACACTCTGAGTCTCAACCCAGCGTGAATCAAAATGACATTTATGAAGTCTTGGAAAACGGCAACTGTAATGAAAATGTCTGCTGACCCCTGAATAATAGTGTCAGCAGCCCAGCAGTGCTTAATTATTAAAATCAACACATGTCCTGCATTGACAGCCCAGTGTTTTGAACTGTGCAGCTCTGCTGAAGAGGTGGAAACAATAAATACTAGTGGCACAATTCCCTTTTTTACTCATTCTTGTGCTCTCTTTCTGCTGATTCCCTTCCACAGCAGAGCTAGAAAGGTCAGCATGGTTATGTTTTCCAGGAGTTTCCTAGGCTGTAAACTGCAACTGGCTGTTCATGGCTTAGGTGGGCATGCTCATCTCTGGGTCACAAAGTGGCTGATGGCCAGGTCCAGAGAATGGTGATGAGTGGTACTACATCCAGCTGGCAGCCAGTCTCACCAGTGGTGTTCCCCAGGGCTCAGTACTGGGGCCAGGGCTGTTGAACTGTTTGAGGTTCAACAAGGCCAAGTGCTGGGTCCTGCGCTTGGGACTCAACAACCCCATGCAGCACTACAGTCTGGGGCAGAGTGGCCGGAAAGCTGCCTGGTGGAAAAGGACCTGGGGGTGCTGGTCGATAGAAGCTGAACATGAGCCAGCATGTACCCAGGTGGCCAAGAAGGCCTGTGCCACCTTGCTTGGATCAGCAATAGTGTGGCCAGCAGGACCAGAGCAGTGAATGTCCCCTGTCCCCTGTCCCTCAGCACTGGTGAGGCCACATCTTTACTACTGTGTCCAGTTTTTGGCCCCTCGCTGCAAGAAAGACATTGAGGTGCTGGAGCGCATCCAGAGAAGGGCAATGAAGCCGGTGAAGGGTCTGGAACACAAGTTTGATGTGGAGTGCCTGACAAAGCTGGGAGTGTTTAGCCTGGAGGAAAGGAGGCCGGGAAGAGATCCTATCGCTCTCTACAACTACATGAAAGGAAAGGAGGTTGTAGCCAGGTGGCAGTCGGCCTCTTCTTCTAGGTAGCTAGAGCTGGGATGTGACATCCTAATCCAGGGGAGGTTATGTTGGATATTTGGAAGAATTTCTTCACAGGAACAGTGGTTAGACATTCAAATGACCTGCCCAGGGAGGTGGTGGACTCACCACCCCTGGAGGTTTTAAGGGAAGCCTGGACTTGGTACTCAGTGCCATGACATAGTTGACAGAGCGGTGTTTGGTCATGGGTTGGACTCGATTATTTCAGAGGTCTTTTTCAACCTAATTGATTCTGTGATTCTGTAGTAACGTGGCAACATTCCAGCATTTGCTGAGATGAATGTGTGAGTGCTGGATTTCATGTGAGAGATAGAGCTGCACGCAGTTGTCAAGGCAAGAGTCTATCCAGGAAGCACCCAAGCAGTTGCACTTGGGCATTAGTAATGGGGAAACTCCTCTATCTTGAACAAGAGAGGAGACCAGCTTGGTCAGTGTCCCCTAAATCAGGAGGCACCCTCCAGAGCAAGTGGATTTGGGGAGGAGACCAACCTAACTTTGGTTCTGCACTACAGGTATTCCCACTTCTGCGCACTTCTCTTTTAGGTTCCAATCCTCAAAAACTGAGTGACAGGCTTAACTTCAATATAATAATAGTCCCAGTGAGGCTGATGAAAATTCATACTAAAATAAAATTTCTGGCAAATGGAATGCCATCTCCGTTCACCCCTTATTCTGTATGCCTTCCTCATGACAGTAATTTGAGGATGAAACCTGCTTTGTCACCAACCTTCCTGCAGGCTGTTTTTCTTTGATGGAAACCCGGCAGGGGTCCACACAGATCATCCAGCAGCACCCTGGGCTTGGTGATCAAAGAATCTCATTGCTGAGACTCTCAGTTCCACAGAGAACAGTTATCTTGCAGTACAGATGCAACTCTTGAAACATACGCTCTGTAAAGTGCCTATTTGGAATTGCAGAAGTCTTAGAGAAGAGGACTTTACAGCCCAAATCACCTAGAATTTTCCAAAAATGTCATCACAGATTTAGGAAAATGCTAGTAAACCACTCTTGTCTCTTTCTGCTTTTCTTGTAAAGTAAAAGATTCAAAATAAAACACCCTTGTGATTTTGTTGGTAAGGCTTTGAATGCTCTTCTGCATTTAGAATTTGAACAAGTAAAAAACAATCAATGTGAAACATAATGGAAATCAATTTTCTGATATAAGAAAAATGTATTCATTTATTATACCTTTCAAGTGTTTAAACTGTTGGCAAAGAAAATCAGAAATATGCTGTATCAGGTACAAAAGAATATATTTTGAGAAATATTGTAACTATTATAAATCTGGAGATTAATTGTTATTGCAGCTCACGGATGCTTTTTTATGCTACCTGTACTCATAGCAGGGTAATGCACTGAACTCCCATTTAGTTCTGTCTTTACCCATCGGAGCACAGTGTGGCTTTTCAGCAGTGGGCTTTTTGGTGAGGTGAAGACTCTAATGGTAACGTCTGTTTTAATAAAGATTTTGCTTCTATTTTAAACTTGTCCTCAATCTAATACCATAATCTGCATTCCCTATAGATGGAAATAAAGAAGTATTGCAATAAATATCACTATCTAAGTCTATTAATTCTAGCGTGAAAGGTCATACAATACTCTTTTATCTAGAGAAATACATAAAAAATGAAAGGAAATCACTTTATTTTGCTTTACAATTCTCTTTAATATGGTATTGATAACCTGTCTGTAACAGCAACTTAGTAGAGACCAAGTATTTCCCTTCTAATTTTGTTTTAAGTATTAAAAGATGCAGAACATAGGGTGCTAAATTTACCTGTTTTGTAATTCCTCTGACTTCAGTGCTTTACTCTACTGCTGAGTTCGGCCCATTTAAGAAGCTTTGTGGTTTGTTACTGTAGAGCTGAATCTCCTTTCTTAAACATTCTCCTGCAGCTGACATGAATACTAAGCAATACAGCTGCAGCCATCTGTAAAAGCTTGGAATTAATTTTCCTCTTTATTGCTACAGCTTATATCATTTCGCCTTTCCCTTTATAACACTGAAAAAATTTCTCATTCCTTGAGAAGCCATTGCAGTTAGTTTCCTTCCTTTTATTATTACTTGTCAGTAAAGTAATCAATGCAACTCCTATCATCTGTACACACACTAACTACAGTATGAACATTGTCAGAAAAAATTTACTGAAATGGTAAGTTAAACCAAGACATAGAACAAATCTTTTCTGGTTTGCTGATGAAAATCTAAGCCATGAAAATAAGAATAAAAGAGGCAGAACAGTACAGATGAGTATGTGGAGTTAAGGGATCAATAAGAAAAACAAGTTAAGGAAAATAAAAACTACTAGATAGAATAAGCAGAAGTCTTCAGGAAAATGCACCTTTTTTGTTATCCTATTATGTCTTAAAATGTATATGGGGCTACTGGGCAAAATTCTTCTTTTCAATGGAAAAAGTCACGGATGGGAAACATTTATGTTGAAGAAAACTGTGAAAAGGCGAAGAAAATGTAAGGTTTTTTTGTTTTGCTTTTTTAAATCCTGATTTGTGGCTGGCATATCCACAATAAAAGTAGCCCTTCCTCCGGGTTTAAAAAGAAGAATAGCACTGGAACAGGGAAGGGGTTTATGCTTACAGTCAAAAGCTCTTTCTGAATCAAGCATTTAATTTTTATTGAACTTGTATTAGTGTGATGACTGAGTGGAGGAACCATCTTTGGATCGAGCTGTGTTTTGGAGATCACATTCACCCCACAACTGAATTCCATGGCAAAGTCTTCCCTACATATACATATACATATATATATATATATGCGTGTGTGTGTGTGTATACACGGATATGTATCAGTACATATATATGTGTATTGTCCAATATCTATTTCACAAGGAAGTAGATGAATGCCAGTCACCTGATTGATGCTATTTTATCCTTATGCTCTGACACCCTTACACCTTCTACTCAGCAGAAGTGAGAAGAACAAGAATAATTAAGACTGAGCTTGATGATGATTTATTTTAGCTGTTCCGATTCCTTTAGACTTCATAGCGTCATTGACCATACTTTGCTATATCAGCCTTAGGGGTACAGGGTATGGCTGTGCACACTTTTAAGCTCCTTGCCTAGCATTCTGGCATCACTGAATCCCGTTATTTTAGGCAAATAATTCTTGCTTGCCATGGTACAGGGAGGCTTGGACTAGAATTACTCCTGAAATGAGCAGAATCATATCTAAAATGTGAGTGTTACTGTGATGTTTATGAATGAGCCCTGAGTGAGCTCACACACGAAGGAAAGGAGGGAACTGAGTCAACTCTTTTCATCCTGTGTCTGTTCCTCACCTCCACTTCCACAGACATTTCCTTGCAACCTCCTGCAGGCTGCTTGGCAGTACACAGGTGATGCCGTTTCCTGGTCTTAAAATCAAGAGTCAAACATGGTTAGAAGGGAAAAAGGGATTTTTCCTTGGTATTTATTTTAAGGGTCCTTAGGTGCACTACGTTCAGGTCAAATGCACCTCAATGCACATCGCAATGCACACCCACCAAAAGATCTGGTATTACATTATAGGTCTTACTAATTAGCATATCTATCAAAAATTCCCCAATGAGAGGCTCGAATGAGCCCCCCCTCCCCAAGGAACCTTCCCCTGGATGTGTTCTGGAGAGGACCTTGGGGTCTGGGGCATATTGATCCCTAACTACAAAGCCTCTAAAATGTTTAGTCTCCTAGCTTAACGAACAAGTCCAAGAATGCAGGCAAAAGCACTAAGAATACAGAAGTTGTAAAAAGGTATGAAAGGGGTTTAAAAGAAAAGGCAAAACATCATCATGGCATCACAGGCACTGCCCTCTCCATTGCTGTACTCACTACATTAAGGGACTATTACCTTTTCTGTGCATAGACTTGAAAGAAGGTACTTTCTGGAACACAACATATTTCCTTATCCAATTTTAACTTCATGGTAGTTTAGTATTAAATATTTTAACTTTAGTAGGCTGGAAGAAAGAAATGTTTCCTTGGGATAGTGTTTCAAAATTATGTCTAAACTGTTCTTTCTGTATTATGTGAGAAGCACTATTCTCATTTCATTCTCTACCTAGCATTTTTTACACAGCCAAGAGTGAGTGAATTACTGGTGACTACATTTTCTGAAGCAAATACATCTGCTGCTTGATGCAGCAGTTAATAATGAAGTGATTGAACATGTCTGCACCTTGTCCTTCAGAGGATGAAATCATCTCTAGATTCTAATGCTGAAATATCTCAGAGTGCTTTCAGTGGAATAAAAAGGCCATTCTTTCTACATAATCTAGCTATATTACAAATAAAATCTCTTCAAGTGCTAAGACATTTGAAATTAAATATTTCTTCATTAAAGTTATCATTGTTATAAATGTCACTACACATGCTGTACCCGCAGTGGTGCAGTAGGACTGTTGTGGAGGCAGGGGAAAATACCATGAAAGGGATCAATAAATTGGACCAGGACAAAAGGAAACCAGCCAGCTGAACAAGCCTAATATATTCCAGTGCTTCCACGAAATCCCTGCAGATAGTTGTTGGCACAAGTGAGGCACTGGGATTTGGGTCTCAAGACAAAAGAAATCAGAAACTGATTATGAGAAAATTTTCCCCAAAGAATATGTATCAACTTATTCCTCAGATCCACACTAGGTTTTTCCATGCTGATTACTGCCTTTAGCAGTGCATTCCATTGTTTTATCCATCACAAAACTAAAAGATATTTAATTCCCTCATTATTCAACTGAAGCAAAAAGTGGCACTTGTATCTCGCAGTTCAAGCTGATAATTATTCCCTCTCTCAATTTCTGCTTGTCCCGTGAGGGTAAGCAACTCTATCATCTCCCCTTTTGCTAACCTGCCTTTCTGCTCTTCTCGTGCCCGTCACATTTTTTTTCTGAAATTGTCTCATATTGCCTCAAGTTTAACATAATCAAGAGAAACTTGGAGCAGTTGTCTGCAGTGAGTATTTAGCCTGAGGTGGTTGCATCTGTTCCAGATCTGGAGCAGGCCTTGTAAGCCTGCAAGCTTGTTTGTTTCCTACCAGCTGTATCAGTTGGTCTAATAAAGATTATTGCAGCTCCCTACAAATATAGCTTCATTTATGCACTTAGACAGTCTTGGCAGCAACACAGCTACTCATCAGTAAATGTATACATGAATATGTGGAAAATTTGATGATTCACACAAACACAAGTATACATGTAGCTGAAGCATTTTCAACAATGGATCAAACTAGAAAAAAAATCATTAATTTGGAGTTCAAATTATTTGTTTCATTTTCTGATCGAATACAATTTATTTAATATATGATTTTAATTTACTTTAGGCTGGTTTTACTCCTTCGAGATAAAATTAGCTAAAGTCTCTGAAAACTTTAACTGCTTTGAGGTAAAAAGTATCAATGCTTCAAAATGAAATGTGTCAGGAGTGGTTTGTGCCTGAAGCTGTCTGATGAATGTTATCCAAATTGGCTTATTAGAACTAGGATTTTCAAAAGAAACAAAACCTAGTTGCAGTCTAACAAAGACTTTTGGCAAACTTGCTGATGCTAAGAGAAAACAGAACTTCTGCTGATGTGTGTATAAAAGATGCTATAAAAAGGTAGGGAAATTACAAAATCTTACCATCAAAACAATTTCTGGTTTGTAAAATGGGATTGTCCTGCTTCAGTACCCACCAGCTGGGCTTGAATGAAAGCTTTCTTTAAGGAAATAGACCTTGTTTTCCATTTTGTCAACACTGAGGGTGATTTTCTGCCATTGAATTAAAGCTGTATTTTTTAACTTCATCCTAAAATAAAGAGTTATCAAACAAGTAAATGTTAAGTTCTGGTGGTTTTATGTACAGGTGCTATAAAAATCTATACTCTTCAGCCCTCAGTGTGTAAAACTATCTATCAATATTTTCATGTGAATTAATGTGTCACATACACAGCCACAACAAAATGCATTTAAGAAGTGAGGGGTTGGAGAAAACTGGTTGCTGAGATCAGAGAAGTCTGTTAGACTGAAGTGTAGTAATGAGGATATATCAGTGAAGAGCAATGACACTTGACACTAATTTTTTCAAGAAAAAGACTTTTATTGAGCAAGATTGTAGTCAGAGTATCAATTAAAATTCTTTGTCCTAGTTAATTAGTAGACATGAATGACAGCCGATTCCCAAGACATAGAAGATACATTCAGCCAGTTTTGTCACTGTGTTCATTCAAGCCTTTCTCTGACCAAGCAAGCTTATACTACTTATACAGCCTTCAATTATTATACATAGTTTACTGTAATAAGCTTTGTGATTGAACAGACAATCATGAAAATATCTAATAGCTGTTTTTTAACAGTTCAGGACTTTGGAAGATAGAAAAAAAGTACAATTCATACTGTTCTCCTTGTTGTCCTTCAGAGTCAGAGAAGCTATGAGCAAAACAGTGAGCGGATACCCGCCACTCAAAAGAAAGCGAGTATGAAGAATAATGTATATATTTAAATATTTGTATTAAATTATGTTCTGTCATTTTCCAGACATTCCAGAAAGTCAGGTATGTGTGTAGGTGGCTGTTCAAAGGCAAGAAGAATTTACAATAGGGCACATGAAGTACTCCATGCTAAACACCAGAGTACACATTTGGTAATTATTAGAAGTATCCTTGAGTGAAATAAGATACTGTGCTTTCAAAATATACTAGTGGCATGCAAGAGGTAGCTGAGTAAGGTGTTTGGCTTTTGGCAGTGGAGTCATGATAGCAACATGAAGCTTCACTTCATCTCTTTGTCACTTTTGCATAGGCTAGACTAAACTAGGATAGAATATTTCAGATGCAAGGGCCTACAAAGATCTTCTAGTCCAACTGTCTGATCCCTTCAAGGCTGAGCAAAAGTTAAAGCCTGTAATCAAGGACATTGTCCAAATGCCTCTTAAACACAGACAGACTTCAGGCACTGACTACCTCTAGAGGAGGCCTGTCTCAGTGTTTGATGACCCTTTCGGTAAAGAAATGCTTCCTGATGTCCAGCCTAAACATCCTCTGGCACAGCTTTGAACCACTCTCATATGGGAATCACAGGGAGAAGAGATCAGCATCTCCCTCTCCACCTCTCCTCCTCAGAAAGCTGCAGAGAGCAATGAGGTCATCCCTCAGTGCCCTTTTCTGCAAACTAGACAAGCCCAGAGTCCTCAGCCACTCCTTCCAGGGCATTCCTTCCAGCCCTTTTACCAGCTTTGTTATCCTCCTCTGGATGCGTTCAGAGACCTGAGCACCCCTCTTGAATTGTGGTGCCCAGCACAGCACGCAGCACTCCAGGTGAGGCCACCCCAGCACTGAGCACAGTCACCTGTTTTGACCGGCTGGTTGTGCTGCGTTTGGTGCACCCCAGGACAGGGTTTGCCCTTGGGGCTGCCACAGCCCCTGCTGGCTCACACTGAGATGCTGCTGGCCAGCACCCCCAGACCCTTCCTGCAGGGCTGCTCTCCAGCTGCTCCTCTCCCCATTTAGTCTTGTGCTTGGTGTTCCTCTGTCCATTCCAGATACAGAATTTGGCATTTGATCTGGCTAAATTTCATGCCATTGGTGTGATTGGTTGGTGCATTACTTTGTTTTGAGGCAATGATGCATTGATGCATTGCTCTGATTTGATGTGAGGCACCCCAGTAATGTAAAGGCAGAAGTTCAGGTGGAACATTTGTGGCTGGCTGCATTACATACTCTGCATTGTACATTCTAACCAGCAGCCTTGACCAGTAGCACATAACATGCCTAGAGAAGCCAGTGGGAACAGTGTTAGACCTCTGCAGACAATGCCTGCCAAGTCTGGTGCCAAGTGAGCACATAATGATGTGGCCCAATATGGGCACAAAATAAACATGCCATCTGACACTGAATGTATAGTTCCACAGTGAGCCCCAGGCTTGCAGCACACACAGGTCTAAATCACTGCAGAAACTATTAAGCAGACCTCCATCCAGACTGTGAATGACACTGTTCAGCTGAGGGCTGTGACTGTGTTATGACAGAGGCAGTTCTTTCTCTTTGGTTGGCAAATTTTTCATGGGAGTGCTCTTACAGAGTGAATATCTAGATGTAATTTTGAAAGGATCTAAAATGACAAATTAAAAAGTGGAAAGAATCTGATGACTTGACATTAATTTCTATAAGCATTTGAATGAACAGACCATAGCGTGAGATTAGAAAACTTCCCAGGAAATATCATTCACAGTTTTCTCTGTTGCTTGTAGCATATTTTAACAGTAAAGACAAAGTTAAATTAAATTGAAAATGTCTTTCCTCTTGAGAGAACGAAGTTAAATACAATTATATTAATCTTTTAAGGCCAAGAATGAACATTGTACACACTAAGGGTGATTGTTTTGCACTACAGAAAAGGTCAGGCTTAGCTTTAAAAAGCATCAGCTGCCTGTCTTTTTCATCAATATAAAATATCTTTATTAACTTTAAAAATTTAAGATCAAATTCTCAGAATCACAAACCTCATCTGGGTTTCATAAGAGTACTTGTGCCCCATACATACTTTTAGCAAGATCATACTCAATTGATAAGGAAAGCAAGAGAAACACTTTCCAGCCACCTGAGCAGAAATGGGTTTTGGAAAGCAATACTACAAAATATCACTGTCTTGCTGTAGCATACTTTTTTCAGTCTATCATACAACATAAAGGAACTAGTGTTTAGAGAAAAAGTAGTTTCCTTTTGCTGAATGTGTGCCTTCACATGGCCATGTCAGACTGACCACTTTTTAGCTGGATCTCTTGAGCTGCCTGAAAATCAAGATGTAAAAGTACACAGCAGTGTACTTTGTTGTTTGGAAACTTAAGGATGAATTTTACCTACGGATATTGTCCTTTCTGGAATATTCTAGGTCATGGGGCTTCAAGCTGCCACCAAGAACGACTCAGTTCATGTGTCCCTGATGTCTGCAGCTCTATCCTGATGCCCTGGATGCCGACAAGGATTTCAGGCAGGATCAGGCCTCTTGGCAGGCTTGGCTTGCTGTGTGGGGTCTCCACATGTGATAGCACTGCTTCTGCCTCTGCCTTGAAACTTTTGACATGCTATGGAAGACAAAGGACTGCCCAGACTATGAAGTATTGCATAGGGGTGATATTGCTTCATAGCGTAGATCAGTGTGTGAACTCCGTGGTCCAAATCATCAAAATTGCTAATTGAAGGGGGAGAGGAAAAGGAATAAGAGCCAATTGCTCCCCAAATTTCCTCTTCTAGTGGTACTCTCAAGGTTAGAAACTGGCCTCTCCAGTACAGGGGATGCTTTAGCAGTAGATGGTATTTGGTGAGTTTCACCTTCTCCTGCAGGGAAGGTTGGCTCTTCCACAAGCAACACAAAATGTCATAGCGCAGGTTAATTACACTGCCTTTGCAGTTAGCCCTTCTCCTAAGAGATGGGGGTTTCAGTTTTCTAGAATTTTGTGCTTTTCAATTGCAACAAATGCAACAGAGCAGTAGGACACCACTCTGGGTGGAAGCATGACACAGGTGTCAGCATCTGTAGAAGATTAGTCTTTACTAAACGAAAAATGCCAGTATACTGATTCATAGTTGCTTGCTCTGATTTTGTGTGCTTCTTGATTTTAAAAGATTTTGCTGTGTTAGAATATTTTTTTGGTTTTAACGTGTTAAGATATTATGTTTATTTTTGATTCATAACAAAGTCTATTTCACTTTAAGGAAAATATGAGGCAACAAAAAAATGTTTCCTATAGTCCTGCAGCTTTGGTGGTCTTCTGGCATGACATTTTACTCACCACCACTTAACTACAGCTAGCATGGAAGTGCCTGAATTCAAATTTATGGAATTCCACAGGTATAAAACTGAATCACTCTAGTGGCTAATTAAACCCACTGAATTACAATGAAAGCCAAATCTAGGACTCTGAAAAGGACTTTTGTTCAGGAATACTGGCAGAAACACATTTAAAGGAAAGATAGGCTTCATCAAGTAAGTGCCTTATTTGAATTGATGGTGTCACACCCAAAGAGGATAAAGCACTTTACATTTCAAGTTATCAATGGCAACACTCATAAATTAAAGACCCAGACTGAAATATACTTCCATCCCTATTGACCTACGTACTCTGTTCCTTATGACATGTTATATGACAATGTTCTGAATATTACATTCAGTGCTGCCAAGTAAGGAATAAATTCACCCACGTCGTTAATCTTTACTATAAGTTTTGGACAGCTTTTTGTTGGTGAGTTTTTCTTTTTTTTCTTTGTTTTTTTTTTAACTAGAGCTCTGCAATATTCTTATTTTCTTTCTGCTAACAACAGGAAATAATTACCTTCTAGCATTGCTATTTTATTCACTGAAAACTGACACTTTCTTCTGTTTTAGTATCAGTTCATTGTGAGAGTTCTTTGCCATGTTTTAATTAACCTGGCATGATGATCTCAGTACAGTCCCAAATAAAATTAACATCAAACACTCATATGGAATTGTTCTATGAAATAGCTTGGGTGATGAACATATACCATATGGTAGTCTTTAAAAATAAAACCTGCCAAGTAGCATATTTAATGTGACTATCCTGGCATACTCATAAGGTCTGTAAAAATCAAAAATAATTCTGAGTACTGTTCACTTCAAAGGATCACAAAATATTTTATACAAACTATCTATCTTTCTGAAATCAGCTTACCTACCACTTAAAGCAGCCAATTCTGCAGTGAAATGCAGCAGCTATTGCAGTAAAGCACAACAAATTGGAACAGCAATTTTAGGGCAGGTAATGAAGACAAATGGTGTATCTTGTTTAAACTGCAGGGGCAGAAGGTAATTACCCAAATTTGGAGCCAGCTGAGATACCAGACCTAACACCTCTCTTGCAGAAAAATGTCAGTCATGATCTTATAGCTGGGTAACATTAAACAGCACATGAGCAAGGCCTGGTATTTAACACTGATCAGGTAAACAAGTTGAATTCTGGGGGAGAAGAGTTCCTGCTCACTTTTATGTGTGCAATAAAATCAGTCACGTCTTTGCTCTGCCGCATTGCTGGTTAGATGAGAATTGAGAATTGATTTTATGGGTATAATCTAAAGTCCACTGAAATCAGTTGGTTGGCTTTGGTTCAGGTCTTCTTTCAGCTCTGGTTTTTTAGAGAGGGGAATTGTACTTTGGTTTATTACGTTATCACAATGTGTTGTATATCGAAATACGGCAGTGGTAGATTTGCAAGAGCAAAATAACCAGTCAGGGCAGGAGTTTTTTCTTTAATGATCATCATCACACTTTCCCAGCATCTTGCTGCACCAGCTGTTTGGCTGGACTATTCCAAGTGTTCTCGTGGCTGCTTCTGACTAATATACACAGATCTCTGCAACTCATGTACTGTTAGGCTCACAAGATCCAACTTGCAATGGTTTACACCCTTTCTCAAACCTCAGTAAAAACAGAGGAAAGTGATTCATCCTACCTAGGGTTCAAATTACCCTTTGGAGTCGCTACTTTGTCATGACAAAGGAAGGAGCCACTATTGTCCACTGTCCTAAATCACCTGTTCAGTTAATTGCCTCATGTTCCATAGAAGGAAGAACTGTGTTCCACAGTGGTCAGATCTCTCAGCAGCATATTGATTGGTCTAAGGTTGGACTCGAGGATCTTGAAGGTCTTTTCTGATCTAAATGATTCTGTGATTCTGTGAAAAGGGTTCATTCCCTTCACCTTACTTTACAATGTAAGAAACTTACATTATCTAACCAGTTTTGCTTGTTTTTCTTGCATTGTCAAACACTGTGGTAGCTTTCCAACTACTTTTGACAGTTTATCAACATTTCACACATTTCTTCTTTTCTGATTAAAACATGAGCACAATAGCCTTCTTCCTTTCCGAAAATATTCTCTCCTTTTCAGTTTTTCTTTAAATATGCTTACCTCCAGGGGAAAAAAAAAACACAAACCAAAAAACAAACAAACAAACAAACAAACAAACAAAACAAAAAGAAAACCAAAAATAACCCAAAAAACCCAAAAAAAACAAAAACCAAAAACCAAACAAAAAAAAAAC
>VZTI01004282.1:552760-583071 GCA_013397865.1 Struthidea cinerea
CAAAAAAACCAACCAACAAAAAAAAAAAAAAAAAACAAAAAAAAACCAAAAAACAAAAAAAAACCCCTCACTCATTACAAATCTAGCTTTTGTAGCATGGTGTAGTTAACTTTTTTAAACAAATCTTTTTAATTTGTGCGGCCAGGTTCCTGACTGTCTTTGAATAACAAAAGCAGGAGCAAAATTTGGTGGCAATTTATGATTATTTTCCATATTAACTCACCTCTGGATATAACTGAAGAAAGAAGAGGTGGTAAAAAATCATCTCAATGAATTACTCTAACAGTTACAATTGTCCTCCTAAAGGAGAATGCCCAACCAGTTAGGGAGGAAAAAACTCCTTGTGCTCCCTGAGGTTAGCCTCATTAAAATTGCTTTCCTGATTATTCAGGATTTCTGTAAGTACTTTCAACTTAAACATTTGAAGATCCGTGTAGCTGTCAAGAGCCTGAAAGCTTTGCTGATGCTCACCCCCATGGAGAACTTAAATGTTTTCCTGCTTTTCAAATTCAAATGGTATTTCATAGCCAGATAGGATTCACCTTTAGCCATTTCCTTCTTTTATTTTAAAATCCAAGATACATAGACTGACACATACCTCTTCACAGAGTCCCACTAAAGCCAACGGGCTATGCTGATGTGGCATTTCACTTGCAAGGAATTGGATCAGAATTGATCCATTTCTGTCTTTAAGTGCTCTCATTTATATTCCATAGGTAATGCCAGAGCACATATCTTTTTGCCTCCCTGTTCTAAATGCCATCTCTTTAAGCCTGATTACACTAAGATTTCTGGTCTAGTTCAGTCTCTAATACAAACGTAAGTGGAATGCAAAGAAGACCACGCCTCTGAGGGTAGTATCTGGCTTTTGCCTCAATTAGGGCAGCTGATATCAGTTGTAATTCCTTCCCTAACTATTTTAGCAAAGATTTTAATAATGTAAACACACACACATGTTTTCAAGGTACAGGGCAAGCAGGATCATCTGGCAGAAGGATAACAGTGAATCACATCACGCTGCAAAAAAGTAAGGTTTTGGGTCTTAGCTTAGTTCTGTTTTATTTTATTTTAGAGTAAATGACTGTACTTTCAACCCTTGCTAGTGTCCAGGATGGACAACTGTCAACCTCTAATTTATATTTATGGTTACAATTCTAAGAATAACTTTCCAGAAAATGTCCATCCTTTGCCAATTCTAAGCAGTATTACAAGTTTGGATGTAAATCTCAGTAGTCTGAAAGCAGACAGGTTTGTCTTCTAACAAAGGGGTCTGGAATGAAAGTCTGATAGGAGCAAGGATGCATTAGGTAGGGCTCTCCCCTAGACTGAAGCCTAGAACTTCCATGGTCTTTGACATGCACGATTTTAGCCTCAGCTTCTTTGGATGAATAGGAAAAAATGTTCTTATTAATCAGCAACTTCTTTTCTTGTACAGATTTGGGCACTTGAATATTTAATGTGTGTGGAAGACTTGAAATGTACTTTTTATGGAATTTACTGGCAGAAGAAGAAAGGATCAGGTGTAGTGAAGATACCCAGGGATTCTATGTCTCATAATAATGTCATCTAACTGACATGTATTCCAGTTAGCATGATGCGGGTCGTTCTGTCTTGCTTTACAATTCACCAAAGCAAGCACAGGTACTGGGTCCTGTAGGAACCTAGTCAACATTGATTCCCCATTGTCCATTTGGCTGAAATTCACAGGTGAGATGTTTAAGATTTAAACCTGCTCCAGCTTTTCAGCTTCATATCTTTATTGTACACTTTTCTCAGTAAATGTAAATATCCCACCCAGTGTAGGTGAATATTTAAATGTAAATATTTCACCCAATTGTATTTTTGTAGTAGATAAAAGAAGGGAGAAAAAGCCCAGATATATGGTGTCAAAGAACTGAGACTGTAGCTAAGCAGGCTTGCTAAAAAAAAAATGTGAAACAAACAGCCTGAAGTACAAATACAGCCTGTATCTGGGCAGGAAAGGGAAACACATAGTCATAAAAGAAACAAAATGAAAGTTCTTTCAGTCTTGTTCTTTACCTAACTATATCTAATCATGCCTTGGTTTGTTTTACAGAGTGACAAATTAATTCCATGTTATTTCAAGCACTGGCTTTTGGCCATTTTTATATTTATTTCATGAGAACCTGTGACTAGAAATATAGTTATCCAGTTGGGGCTTATTTTTAACTAGCTTTAGAGTGATAATGAATATGCTAACATATTCTAAGATTCCCTAGTTTTGATTTGCAGCCTTAGCATAAGTATAACCAGAAAAAAAACCATGTAGAGCTGCTTACACTTCATTGTAACTGAGGTAATTCTCATAGAAATGACATCTGGCATAATAAAAATTAAAACCTTGGTCAAGATGGTTGATGATTAACAGATCAGCATATACTGATCTAAATGGGGACTGCCATAGCCCAGCCTCATTCGTGGTGATCTGGTTCTGGCAGCACTGCTCCTGCAGGCACCCATTCAGGCAGCTGAGGCAGGAGATTTGGCTAAACATAGCCCTGCTGCAGCAACACTGTTTTAGCACCTGTGAGATTGCCATGTCAAATGCATCTTCAAAAGAATATCCTCTGAAAAGTTCAAAGAATGGCCCAAGAAAACTTCTGACAGAACTTTTGAATTGCACAGGGAGAAACATACCTTCTTAGCCATGCCTCAAAGGAAGTTTATGCGTAGGTTTTCTGCATGTTTGTCAAAAGCATCTTTTAAACCTGTGCTCAAAAGGAGCCCAGGGACCTTGACCACCTGGTGAGCTTAATGTACTCTTACTTCACAACGCCCAGTCACCACAGCTGCAAGCTAGAGCATGGATTTTGGGGGAGTTTTCCAGAGTGGCTTCTGGTCAGAATGGCACTGGAGCCTGAAGCACCAGTCCCTTCTTCCAGGTCTGCTTCTGGGGAAAGAAGAAAGGAGCACTGGAAAATGTAGTCAACAATGGCCTGCTCCTCTGTGAAGGTCTCGTGAGCTTTCATATAAAATCAGTCCAACAAAAGCTGTCATCCTTGGAGGACTGTGCCAGTCTGGTTATGGTCTGTTTTTTACACATGAGAACTGTGTTGCAAATAACTGTATTGCAAATACCGCTGAAACTATGCAAACATCAACTTAGAGTTTATTTGTCTTTGGGGGTTTTTAACAAATAAGTGTTTTTTAAATGGCTGCAATTTTTATGACTTATAATATCAAATATTTAAATTAGTTGATGAAATTTTTTTGCATGTTTGCTTTTTTAGATAGCTAATAGACATCTACAGAAGGAAGATGGTAAAAAGAAACCTCTCTTCGCTTCCATGAATTTTCTGAAAATTATATCCCAGTTTATAAAAGACTAATGGTCTCCAGTTCTCTCAGAAGAAGGCCAAATTGCAGGTGCAGCTGCATAAATACATAATATGCATATTAATTACAGTAATATAAAAATAATGCATTATTGCACGTTACATATTACAGTTTTTATATATAAAATATATTAAAATAAACATACATGTTTTATCTGTTATATTATGAAATACATCATCTAAATTTGAACATTAATTATATTATTAATATTAATCGATAGTATTAGTAGGAAATAAACAATATGCATATATTCTCCAGGTCAAGCAGGCAAATATAAATCTATTTATTGGTTAGAAAATGAGACTTTTTCTTCATAAAAATATTTTTGAGTTAAGAAAAATTCAGACTAGGAGATAGGCCCTCAGGGAACAGAGATGAAACACAGTCAAAGTATGACTCCAGTGATAAACAGCAGCAGCTGATCAGAACTGAAATATTTTCATTTTCTAAGCAAACATTTTATCTGGAGATTTTTTTTTTCCAGGTCATTACCAACACACACTCTTTTCTGTGATAAATAGGAAACTGTTGCATGAAGCTTAACAGCATTTCAGACTTCCCTCTGCTAATCAGGTCAAATGACAAATTGCATACTGTTCTTAATGGATCGGAACATATGGGGTGGTGCAGGCTTGCTGGAAGGGAATGACTCTGTGTTTTTGGTCTTCCAGTCTGTAACTAGTTGTGGAAAACAGAGAACAGAAGAAGGAGGAGAACTTACCATGTTCAACTGGGTGTCTGTAAAGCATCTTGAGGAATATCGGTTGTGTTATGAAAAGGCTCTTACCTGAAGTGTTTTTCCATGTGGGTCTTTTGTGTTGTCAAAAGCCCCATGTCCACCCTAAGTAAGTGAGAAAGAGAATGAGTGTTAAATATCTCAGGACCTAACTACCAGTGAGGAAACACCATCAACAACAAGAAAATGAGTCCTCTATCCCAACCAAACACAGATGTAAGTTCCATGTTCTTTAAATAAAAAGAATATGGAAACATATGGGGTTCCTCCTCATCTGTTTGGATAAAAAAACATGTGCCTTTGTATGTCAGAACATCACAGAGTAAATAAAAATTCACTGCTATCACATAGACTCTGATTGTAGACAACTTTGAAAAATTAAGAAAAAAATTTCATTTACAAGCAAACAAAACATTAAATTTGCAACAGTGATATATATATATGCTTTAATTCCGAAAATATTTTTGTAAAATCTTTTAATAAATTTCCAGTCAATTAAATATTGAAACCGTATGGAGATTGGGTGATTTATTTATATACCTTTTTTTGTGCAGCAGTATGGAAAAGAAAATAAAAATGCTGAAAAACTAAACAACTCCCAAAGTATTTATTTAAACATCCATCTGCAGGAAGGCAGGGTCTTTTGTGTTTATATTAAAAGTTTGCTTATTTTTTAAATTTTCATGTGCGCATGAAGCTGGTTGTGGCTAAATGAACTGTAAGAAAGCTGTAACTAAAAGGATAATGCAGTGCATTCACTCAATCTGAATGGAAATTAAATGTTCTATTGACACACCTCTGAATGAAGAAGAAATTGTGTTGGAACTTTATTGCACACCTAATGAATCAGCTACTGAAGAATGTAATACATTTATATTGGTGAGATAGGCTCAGGACAGTCCTTAGCAAGCAGCAACAGTTCTACATCAGTAACCCTCAGGACAAGAGGTTATAGGTCTGTGGCACCAGGACAGACTATAAGGAAGCATTGGTGATCCCACATGCTTCTGCCTATGATCAAGGTAGTGCCCTTTCCAGTAGGTTTTCTCTTTCCATGATTGCTGTCTGCACACAAGCCTTTTTAGAGCCCTTCTATGGACCTCTGGCTTTCCCAAGATGATGATGTTCTGCAGTAATGACGCCTGGGCAAGGACCTTGCTTATCAGGTGGAGAAATGCAAAGCGGTTTATTGCGCAGTCAGAATTCCCTAAATACCAGCACCCAGCAGGATATAACATCATATAAACAGGAAAGATGTTCACCACAGTGTCTCCCAATCACCTGGGGTATTACACAGATTTTACCTAGTGTGGTAATAGGTAAACAATACCCTATAAGGCCACAAACTACAATTAACACTTCTCATAGGCCCAGTCTGTCCACAAACACACAAGCCTCTCTCAGTCCGTCTCCGGTGACCTGGATGCACTCCCAGGGTCACCTCCAGGCCCAGGATAGAGGCCTTCTCTCTGATCCTCAGGGCCTGTCTCTCTTCCAGCACATAGTGTACTCCAACAATGCTCCTTGGAAGAGACAGATTATCTGTGCACATGAAGAATGTGCTACTCATTCAACTGATAACTCCAAGCTGTTATGCTGATTGTTTACGCAGCAATTCACCACACAGTGCTCTTTTGGCCAAATGCCCCAAGTTCTTGGTGACACACTGGGGACAGTGAGGATTTACTGGGTATATGGGGGATACTGATGAAAGCTTTGATACTGCTGCAGAAGGTGCAAAAAAAAATACAAAGTGGTGCTGGATGACTACCTGAACAGTGCAACCTCTCAGAAAGAAGAGAGTTATGTGGTGGCCTTACACCTGAACAGCTTTTATACAGTTTCAGTGTCTCCTGGCAACTCAGTTCTTAGAAAATATTTTCCCATCTCTTTTAATACTTTTTTCATATGGAATGCATTACTGGGCCCCAAGTGTGATCTTTAAATCTGCCAGTTCATAATCTTGGTAATTCAGAATAACAGCTTATCACAAGTTATGGAAGAATTAAACCTAAAAATTCTGCTGCTATTACACCAACTTGTCACTGTAAATGGAATGATGGATTTCAGTGCACTTCCTTGATAGAAACTTAAATACATAAAATTGGTATCAATTATCTCTGTTTGACACCATCATATTAATCTTCCTACTGACTACAGAAATAGGCCATCCTAGACAAGTTATACCTTTGTACTCCTTTCAAGTACGTGTATTGTGCAAGAGCTTTCATTACCATTATCATGCCCCTTGAGCCCACTTCTCAATAACTCAATACCACCCAATTACTGACATAAAAGTCTGTCACTTTATTTACAACTCAGGAGAGTCTGGAAAGGCAGTATTAGATGTGCATAATGGAAACAATCTCAGGTCTAAATTGGTAGGAATGTTGAACTGACCTTGTGGACATACAATTCTCTCAAACTATTAATATACCTGTATTTCACCATTAAGAGTCTAATTACTCCTTTTTTTTTTTCGCTGAGACATAAAAATTTCCTGCTCACTGGGTATGAAAAGTAACACTTACCGTTCACAGGGCTAACAATATTCTTTGTAAAGGTTTCTCTGCCCTTCCATTAATTTGAGGAGATCTGCTCCATTTCGTTTGAAATGTCAAAGGAAAATTAAATGAAAAGCCTTACAAGCTCCCATTTACAAGATGTCCACTTACTCCACAATTTGGCTATGACATGCACTTGCTTGATATGTAAAGTAAGTCTCTCAGGGAGCACAAGCAGCTGAATGAATTGCATTTTTATCTGTTTCAGATCAATAGGTAATACTGGGTTAAGTAAGCCAATTCTGCGTTACAACCATGGAGTTGCCTGGAAAGAAAAAAAAACATCAAGGAAAGTTGTATTTCTGGGTGGTTCATAGGGAACAACATGTAACAGTGATAAATGGGAGAATACGTCAAAAAAAGAACTTCTGAATGAATACAGAAATTTGGTAGAGTATTCATTTAAAGGTAGAAATTATTTCAGCAATACTCACCATACTGACAGATTTGATTATGAGTTGGTAAAAACTCTGTATAAAAAGACCATATTTCAGATTTTGACCTAAAAAGCCTTTATTTATCTAAAAGAAGTTATTTCCAAAATCACTTGCTCCATTTCTTTCTTATCTGCAGTCAAAACTATTAAACTTTCTTTGTTTTTCCATATCCTGTCACCTCTAATACCCACTGTAATTTGTGGAGCAAAAATAACTGGTACTTTGCAATAATTAGTCAACAGGTTGTAGGTTTTGGGTTGTCACTGTGTTAGTTTTCTTCTTTCCACTCCAGGATCATGCCTCTCATTACATTCAAAGATACAAAAATTACAGAGATTCCACCATCCCAGCTGGACATGAATAGTTTCTCTTTACTTTCCAGCAGATGTAACAGTGTATCATTTCTATTTTGAGTCTTAATGTTTAATAATCCACTTCATCATCAGATTTCTTGAACACTTGGATGAACATGCTTTGGTATGCTCACGCTCTGGTATCCAGTAAGACACTTATTACCCATTCCAAATAGGATTTCCTAATGTTTTCCTCCTTTTTGTGATAAAGCATGTGGAAGCCTTGGTATATTATCATTTGAGGTCGTCTTTACTCAAGTCACAACTAAGAAACATTTTTTTTTCTCTGCTGTTTTGCTCAGCATAGGGAACTGTATCCTCTTGTCTGGCTATTGCAGTCAGGTTCCTCCTGCTCATCACTTTCACATTCCAAAACTCACTAAATCTTCGGGTTTGATCCAAACCTCAGTAAAATCTAAGTTTAAGTGAACTTAGGCTTATATAAATATCTCTCATTCTTCTTCCTTTTGAAGTAGGGAAAGGAAGAAAATTGGTGCTCACTACTGATACATTAATTCATTTGCAACTCAAAATATACAGGGGTTGTGGCCTATATACTGTGTTTCCTTTTCAGCTGTCTCTTTTTTCTCAACTGGTTTTATGTTCTTTATGCTTCATCAGCTTTACAGTTAAATTGCTAACAACAAGCACCTACCCTTTAAGTAGTGTACTAGACCATTCAGGCATTTGCCAATTAAAAAAACAATAAATCAAAAGGAATCACCCCGGGAAAAAAAAGGCAGCTAGAATAAAACCACTGTGCAAGCAGGTTGTCTCACGGCTGAACTGAAGACTGCAGACTCCAAGCATCTCCAACAGTCTTTATAAGGAAGGGCAGCAGTAGTGCCAAGTGATTAGCTGTAAGGTACTGACCCCTGTTCAGAAGAGGCTCTGGTATTGGCAGAATCACAGAACGTGTTGAGTTGGAAGGGACCCACAAGGATCATCAAGTCCAACTCCTGGGCTGCCAAGGCACTGCTGACTCATGTTCAACTTTCTGCTGACCAGGGCCCTCAGGTCCCTTACCATGGCACTGCTTTCCAGCATCTCATACCCCAGTCTGTCCGTATATCCCGGGCTGCCCTATCCCAGGTGCAGGATCCAGCACTTTTCCCTGTTGAACTCCATATGGTTGAAGCACCCCAGCACCTGCAAAAGCACTTTTCCCAATCATCCTTCTTTACTAAGCCCCTGAGCAGCCTCAAATCAGCTCTCCTCATGTCCAGAGCTGAGGTTTTGCTGGTACTTTTCCTCCTGTCAACAGATTTTAAACTCGATCACTTCGTGGTCATTGTGGCCAACATGGCTGCCAATCTCCACCACAAGGTCCTCTCTGTTGACAAGAAGTAGACCAAGGAGGACATCTTTCTGAATTGTGTCCCTTAGGACCTGTTCCATAAAGTTATCATCCAGGTTTTTTAGGAATCTTCTGTCCTGGATTGCAACACCTCTGTGATGTTTCCAGTTATTTCTATGAAGTTGAATTTGCCCAGAAGGACAAGGGCAGTTGGCTTGGAAGCATCCCTTAGTTCCTCAGAGAATAATTCATTGGCATCATCGTCCTGGCTGGGAGGTCTATACTAGACTCCCATGGTGACATTTGCATTATTTGTTTGCTCCATGATCCTTACCCAAAGACTCTCAACTGTGCCATTGCCAGCTGTGGGCTCCGTATGTTCTAACCCTTCCATTACACACAGTGCCACCCCTCTGCCTCTTCTGCCCTGCCTGTCCCTCCTGAAGAGCCTGCAACCATCCAACAGGGCACTCCAGTCACAGGGCTCATCCCACCAGGTGTCACTTATGCCAGTGATGTCACATCTCTGGGACTAGGACAAAGCTTTGAGCTTGCTGCATTTGTTCCTCATGCTAGGTGCATTAATGTAGAAATATTTCAGGTGTGGTACATTGTAGTCAACACCTCTGAAGCAGACTGAGGGATACAGTTAGGGTTCATTTCCTCCAGTTTTGTCACACCATCCCACTGCTCATCACTGGTGAGCCTGGGTTTGTCCTTCCCGCCTTCCAAGCCAGTTTAAGGCTCTGTAAACAGCTCCTGCTATCTCCTGCGCTAGAACCCGTTTGCCCCTCTGAGTTAGTGCATCCTGTCAGGTGTCAGTAGATCAGGTATTGAGTAGATCCTCCCATGGCTGACAAACCAATTTTTTCTGCTGGCACTAACTTCAGAGCCATGCATTAACCTGATGGATCTGCCTATTCCTGTCAATATAACTTTTTGTATCAAAATAGTCAAGAAATCACTACTTGTGCTCCTGATCCCTCTGTAAATTGCCCCAAGTCCTGCAGTAATTTTTGATTGCCCATGGACTGCTCTTTGTATTTGGATTGCACCATCCCTTTTTTTCTCAATGCACCAGGCAGTTCTCCATGCACAGGCCAGTCAGACCCTGGAGCCCTCCCAAAGCTTCTCTTCAGTACAGGTCAACAGAATTTCACTTATCCCTCTCCCCCACGGCAGGGACTGAAGGTTTCATTCCTGTTACAGAACAGAGAAAGACTGAGGAAAAGTCTGAAGAGAAGTGATGAGGCCAGGCCAAGAATTTCTCTTTCTCATGGATAAGGTCCATGGCTGAGGCTGCAAGGGGCTCTCTCCACCGTTCAGGATTAACCACCACGTATCCCAAGCTCCTGTTTAGCAGCAAAGTTAGCTGGGCTCTTGGGTACAGGGGAGGGTAAATAGCCTTCATATCCTGCCTCCTCAGTACAGGGAAGAGCCAAACCACTGCCTTGCAGTGGCCCACAACCCACGTGGCTATGCAGATGGCTTGATCATTTTCTGCATCTATAACCTTATTCCACAGAACATGCAAGAATATGCATTTGCTACAGTTTATATCAAAGCCATGGTCTAGCCCAGAGGATCTGTTGGGCTCAGTGTGCTGGTGGAAAGGGAAGATCTGAAGTCTTATGATGTTGGTCAGATAAATGATCTAAGGGTCCTTTTGGCCTCAGCCTTTATGAGTCTATTATATCACACTCTTCACAATCATAGACCTAAAATATATGAGTGCCCTACCACTGATAGATGTACTGAATATTTTTATAACCTTGCACAAAGCATTTTGACTGCAGACAATTTGTGATTTTATTCCCTGTTAGTTCTGTTTCCATCAAATCAACTTTGGTTTGACAAAATAGCTCTATTTATGTTGAAGGTCACCCCTTCATAAGAAGTGATTAGTTGAATTTTTCTACATTTAATCAATCCTTCAAAGACCTTTATTTACTATTTTCTTGACTTTGCGTCTTCAAAACTATTTATTAGTGTGTTCATTTAAAAGCACAGAACCAAATCCTGCAGTCCTTAATGCAGAAAATCTCTCTTAAACGATTGAGCTCTTTTAGAACCCCAGATTTTGGTATTTAGATTACTTCTTTCTCAGTAACATTAAATCTGTAAATGTTTTCTTATCAAATGATAACCTGCATAGAAAAGAAAACCATCCTGCTCTACCTACTTTTAGTTCACACATAAAAAGGTTAATTGTAAAAAAGTGTTATTAACTTGACTGTTAACTTCTCTTGCATAGCAAACATAGTTGAATTGGCTTTTATCTTTCCAGTTCATTACAGCACAATCACCATATCTGTCAATGCAGTAGGTTTTAATACTGGATAAACAAAGTACAGAGGGGTTAATCTCAGTATTTATGTAATACCTAATAAAACATTCAGCGAAGAATCCTCAGAGCAAGAAAGCTCTTTCTCATTTACTTAATAAAAGGTTGCATGAAAATATGTCCTTACAGTTTTGCTCAGGTATTGACTTTGCAGATAATGTACGATAACAAGAACATGGTCTGTATTTACATGTGATTTGAAAGTGATTCCAATTTATTTTTAATGATTTTAAGGATTAAAACAACTTCTCTGCCCTTGCTGAATCTTGTGACTAACTGCAAAGATTTTGCTTCCCTGGCTAGGCTATCTACATCAAGGGTTATGTTCCTGGGGCAAAAGTGGCTGACCACTTACATGGAACACACGGTGGGAAAGGATTCCTGTGGGCACAGATGTCAGGCAGGAATAACTCAGGAACTGTGCATCAGGGCTAAAGCTGCCCCCCTTCCCTGTGCCCCTGCAACAAGCACTGCCAGAGACAGAAGTATAACTCAATGAACCCCAGTTTAGTCCTGGCCTCTTTTGGAACAGAATCCCTAGATGAGTCTCTTTATGTTAGGCCTGAGATAGTGCCAAATCCATCCCATAGACGTGTGACATAACTGATTGCTTAAAAATATATATATAACTCCACTTATCCCCTTCCAGATCATTTAGATACTCAAATTACCAAGCTTTTAGTGCCAGAAATTCAACAAAAGGAGCACAAACTCTATGTTGTAATAAACTTTAGTATTTAAAGTAGCTTAATAAAATGAACTTCATCTCGAAAGTTTCTCGCACTTTAATTTGTAAATTTTAATTATTTCATCCTGAATTAGCAGAACTTGTTAAAAATGATTGTTATTTAGAACAGAGTGGAGTGTCTGGACACCCTCAAGCACATCAGCTTGGTACTATAGCCCTCTGCTATATGACTGTATATTATATATAGTCCTTGCCTGGATGAACTGAAGATGCTTTACAACTATTAGTCCCTTACAGATGTTTGAACACAGAAGTGAATGCTTTGCTATTCAGAACAGCAGATTTTCCCTAGCCAACAAAAGTGAAAAATCACCTCATCAGATAAGAAAACCTCCAGCCCCACTTTATCTTCCTCATATAAAAATGTTCTCCTCATGCAGTTCTGGCAAAAGAAAAATGTGGCTTACAGTCGCTCCTCCTCTAGCAGTACTTCAGTTTTCCTCTCTGTAAATGTAAACATCCTGAATGTTTTGTAAAACAATTACTATCAATGACTGTATGAAAAACAGGAATTGTTTGGGGGTTTTGTTTGTTCTGTTGGTTTTTTTTTCCAGCAGGTACAAATCCAGTGCTTAGACCCCTGGTGTTATTACTGTCCTTAATGAGTAAGGAGCTGTAGGGTGGTGGGTGATATGCAGGATGAGCCTCCCTGTGGTACCACTGAGACATAGTCCAAGACTTCAATCACCTGTTTCCACCCAAACCCAGACAGGGGCAGACAGAGTTCAGTTGCTCAGAACCTTGTCCATTCAAGTGCTCAGCATCTATAAGGATCTCCTCCTAAACAGAGCCAGCCTAAGACCAATTACACCACTACTAGTCTGCTTCTTAGACTCTGTATTTCTATTTCTCACAGATATTCACTACATTTCCCCTGAAAAAGTGAAAGCTGGAGCCTGAGGATTGCTGGAGCAGGGTGAAATGGGCAAGACAGGTGGCTGGTATAAATGCTAGTAAAGAGAACCTGCCTCTGGTGTGAATATGTGTCTGCAGAGAGTGTCATATGACAGGACAGAGCGGCTCAGGAATAGCCTCCACATCCTCCTCTCTGAGCTCACCACCTCATGTCTCTGAGCTATGTCAGTTTGTCCATTAGCATGGAGCTCATTTCCCTTGATATTGTTGCCCCAATGCCCTGGTATCTGACCCAGAAGAGAGACATTTATGCACCTATGCACCTACTGAGTGCAGTCTTGGGTGCCACAAAGTAAGCACATCAAGCTCTTCGAGAACTTATGAGGAAGGACCACAAAAATGGTGAAGCCATATAAGGAGCAAATGAGATCTCCTGGCTTGTTCAGCCTGAAGAAGACAAGATTGAGGGAAGACCTCGTCACAATCTACAGCTTCCTCATGAGGTGAAGTGGAGAAGCTGATGCCAATCTGTTGTCTCTTGTGACCACTGACAGGACTCAAAGGAATGGCATTAAAGCTTTTCAGGGGAGGTTTAGGTTGGATAATACGAAAAGGTTCTTCACTCAGAGTGTGGCTGAGCACTGGAACAGTATCCCCAGGGAACTGGTCAAAGCACCAAGCCTGAGAGAGTTCAAGAAACATTTGGACAATGCCCTCAGGCACATGGTGTGACTCTTGGGGATGGTCCTGTGCAGGGCCAGGAGTTGGACTTTGATGATTCTAGTGAGTTCCCTCCAACTCAGGATATTCTATGATTCGATGATTATCTGGTGAAATATATTTGCACAAATAGATATCCACATATATATCACTGCTTCCCTCTGGGTTTTTTCACAGACATTCTCTGCTACTGAGGTGCAAGACTGTGCAGAATAGATTTCATTTGTGCATGTTGTGTCTGCCTCCTTCTCTCATCGGATTCTTTCCACTCCATAGCTCCCAAATGACTATTTCTAAGTCTGTGTTTTTGTTTAATAACTTTGAAAGTACGTAGAGATGTTTTAAATTATACAAGCTTTAAACTATGCAAGTTATGAAAATGAATCCTTCTTAAGATCACTTTTTGATTTTGAGTAGTCAAGAACAACATACGTTTGGTGTTTCTGGGGGTTTTTTGGCTTGGTTTTTTTTTTGATGGGGGAATCCTTTGGGGGTTTGATTGTTGCATTTTTGTCCAGATTATTAGCTGACTTTTCCATATTGCTTTCATTGGCCAACTGCACCTGACAGCTTCAGGAGAGACAAAAGTAACTTCGATTAATTTTCCCCAAGCTTTTCCATGCCTTACCATCAGTAGCTTTAAATTTACCACCTTTTTTTTAATGGTCTGGTCCTTCGAGGCCCCAGAGAGAAATTTGGGTCATTCACTAAAGATCTCTGTTGTCAAATTTCTTATTGAAAATGCACGTGGGGCTCAGCAGAATATTATGCTTCAGAGGATAGTTATGTTGTGCTCCAGTGATGGTGGGAGAGATGCAAGGAAGCAGGCAATGAAGCTATCAAAATGGCAATCCTTCTCTGTCTTTCACCCTCCTTAGGAAAGACTGAGTAAAACTGGGTTTATTCTAAATGCAGCCAGTCCATGGTAATCTGTGCCGGTACTAATAGAACATGACTGGGAGAATAAGTGTGAGTTAATCCCCACAGGCTGCATCAGCAAAGGAGGTACTGCTGAGGGCTCTGTGAGCTTGTGGGTGCTGCACACCGGCTGAACACGCCGCTTATTGGCAATCTGAAAAGAGCTTAGATGAATACAAAGCCTTTGTGTCTCTTTATCAGTTCTGTGCCTCAGACTTTCTGCTAATGTAAAAATGTAAATCCACAGCCATTAACAGCTGTTTCTACATTAGCAGAGCTCCCAAGGTTCTGCTATCTCCATTTGTCTTTAAACATTTTATTAGAAATTTGACACCAGTGATGTTCTAATTAAAGTCCATTTCCTAGAATGAAGTACTTCTATTTACAGCACTGTGGATTTATTCTTTCAAGACTGCCTCCAATTTCAAGCTTGCTTACAGCAAGTGTTACAAATAGTGTTATTTTCATAGAGAGAATCATCATCGACACGGTGCTTAGGCTGCATTTCCGAAGCTTGTTGATTTCTCTTAAGATATGCTAATTCTCAGTGGACCTCATTTAGATATCAGTGCTGTGTGTCCAAAATTGTTTCTGACTTTGCATAGAGAAGTCATGGTCACATATGTGGACAGACACTGAAACCCATGCTGGGGATGAAAGGATAATTTGTCATAAAATGCAACTAGAAAGCAGCTTGCATCTTGGATATCAACAGAGAAAACCCCTTTATTTAAGGGAGTTATGCATTGTTGTATGGAAGGAACACCACAAGGACTGGAATGAAGTAAAAAGGAACAACTTGCTTTTGAAAATGTCTTGGGGGCTAAGGAAAATATTTTTTTATGTTCTAACTTTCTGTAATCTGAACTACAGTAGAAGAGAATGAGAGGCATTCTTGATTGGATTTGTAATTAAAACAATTTGGGAGCAGAGTTGTTATTCATATAACTGTGGGATGCAAACTTTTTATCAGAAAACCATTGTCTACTCATTTCAGTGATGTTATGTTCTGTGTGGGAAAGGACTTCTTCCTGAGCTTGTTAGATGTAAATAATTTAAGATGGCAAAAAAAGTATCCTGTTTTATAAACCATTTAAGTAATAGCAACAGCCCTTGAGATCCATAGTTCATGGCTCCTACTCCAGAAGCAAAGATACTCAGTTATTCAGTAGACAGATTGGACAGACATTATAATAATGGTTTATATCTCTTATTAGATTCAGCTATAACTCATCTCAAAGCTCCTCTATAATGAGGCTGCTGTGTGTTTTTTGAGGTAAGATGTTTTACAACAGAGTCTCAGTAGTCCACCAGACACTTATACAAGCTGCACTGAGCTCTAAACAGATGCCAGATACTGCAAAATACCACTGTGGCATAATGCCTCAAATTGGTTTTGGCTCAAATACAATTTTGGTTTTTTGGTTCTATCTTCATCACTATGAATGTCTGAGATTATGACAAAACCATTATGTTCATTGTGTTGAGGACTTTGCACTGGTCCATGTTTTGGTAGCAGCTATGTTTCCCCAGCATTTTAACAGTCAAACCATGAAGTCAGGCTAGGAATTAAGCATACAGATAAAATGCACTGCTGGGTATTTTACTTCCCCACTGGGATGGCCAAATTAAGCATATCGTTTCAAGTCTGGTACCTATAGATCTGCATGAATTCAAGTTCATTATAGGTGCTCCTGTGCAGTGAGTTGAGGTCTCTCCATATATGACATCTCTGGTGTATGATGCAGTCTTCCCCATGGACAAAACACAGCTAGGTGTCAGGTCCTTATAACAGGAATTAATTTATGTATTCTGCAAAACAATACTGGGAGGTCTTGGATAATTCTTCTGGCTCAGTGCTTTGGTATTGTAATCACTTTAATTATGGGAGTTTCCTTGAACCCAACTTCACCCATAGTAGCGGGTTATCTACTTCTGGACTTTTTCATGAGTGAAGAGTTGTTTTTCTTTTCAGTTTGCTGGGATTTTGATAACTGTGTGAATACTACAAGGCATTCAGTCTCCCTTTGCACGCAAGCATTAGTTCAGAGCACTGCCTTGAGCAATAGAGTTCTTCTAAGGTTGTTGGAGTAAATACCCAAACTCATGTTATTTAAAATCTTCTACCATGTTCTGTTTCACTTTAGATACAAATATGAATGAAGGGTTTTTAATAGTTAAAAGTGTGAAGTGTTTGCCTCCTCTTTTTATTGTCTGTTAAAATCTGAATACTAAATAATATACTGCAGGACGAGGTCTTATTTAACTTAGCCTACCACAGCAGATGGACTGTGTGACTGCTTTAATCATTCTTTTTTTTATTTTGGTGTACTACCTAATTTGAGGGATTCTCTTTGTTTATATCCTCATGGGATCCTTATAGTCTTCTTTTAACAGAAAAGTGAACTTTTGAGCTTCTAAAATGAAGATCCTCTGGGATGGAAAACACATCTTGTGTGAATTTTGCATAACTTATATGATTTGGGAAAAAAAGTGCTAAAATTTTCTGTAGATAAATCATAAGCAGATAAAAAATTTCTCTATTATTTCTTGTTGAGCATTTGTTCTTCAGTCACATCCATTTTCTTCATGCGTAGCTGAACTTCTGCAAATATATTTTCTTTCAGGTTAGCTATTATTACTTAGCATATTGATTTTCTGAAGATGAATGTTGGTTTCAGTACACAGATTTCTCTACTTGGCGTTTTCTCTATCATCTGTAATACTGAATGAAAAATGACATTTCATTATATAAGTATTCTATTTTACCACGTTTGTTTATCCAAAGGAGTTGAAATATTGGACATCTGAAATGCTACTATGAGTGGAGAACCTCTAAATATGCTTATTGTGTACTTTACCACCATGATATTAATGATATATTCTCCCTCAGAAAAATCAAAAGGTTAATTTGAATTTTTTTTCCAGAGCATTAAGAGATTGGCTCAACTGCATTCACCACGAGCTTTGGTGTTACCTAAAATGAGTCTGTGATTTCAGTGCAAAGGAGGAAAAGGGAGGGGAGTGGATGGGATGGGACGCAGAGGCTTGTTGTAAGTCCCTGCTGTGACCCAGAGCCATGGCCCCTCTGCAGAACAGCAGACTGTGAGGGACAATATAATCCACAGTGCCTCGTGTTGCAGTGGCTGATTAAGTGTTTGATATGCTAGGAGAGAAAACAAGCTCCCTTCTTCTCCTAGGGAATGAACCCGCTGAAGAACTTCAATTTGTTCATCATTACATTATAGTGCCTTGGAGCTGATGAGCTGCTTTGAGATGCTGCAGTGGAAGACACCAACCTTCTCGTTTGGATTACAATTAATTTCCCAATTTTTCTTAAATTCTACATTAATTTTGTCACCTTTAATCCTACTCTGAAATGTGAAATCATGAAAATTATGAAGTAGTAGTTTAAAATTCTACACTCTGATTTTTTTAGGAAGGCAGGGTTAGATTTCCCACAAAATTTAAGTGGTTTTGGTCAAAGTCCTGGACAATATTGTGAGAAGGCAAAGAACAATTATTTGGTGGGGGATAAAGGGTTTCTGTCTGTAACTGTTGTCTGTGTTTCATACTTTGCAAAGTCCAAAGATAAGCCTGAATTATCTCCTGTTATTAGACCTTTTTGGCTATCTGTCTTGTCAATCAGGAAGCTTTAACACACTCAGAATTCATTCTTACACCAGTTATTTTATTATAAATCATTATCTGAGTACAGCAAATATGAGGCTGTCCACACTGGCCTAGACTATTTTAATTTAGAGGGTTACTTCTCATTGTAATGACTGTGGATACAATCACACAATGCAGAAAGCTCCATATCTTAACTGCATGTTAATTCCTAGACTTTTCTTTTCCTCACAGTTATTACTTAATTGTGTTGAAAACTAAAACTGGATGAATGACTGATGGAGGCTTTTTGTTTTGGCTTGGTTTAGTGGAAAGAGTTTTTAAAATTGATTTTACTTTAATATAATTCTCTAAGAAATATTTTTTCACCAGCCTTGATTGCTTTGAACTTTTGAGATTTATTCATATAGGAGTTTTTTATATAGTTTGTAGATGTTGCTGAAAAACTTTAGGTGAAGTAGCAACAAAAATAATACTTGTAAGTGTCCAGTGTTGAACATATATAAAAGAGTTAAGGTTTGTTATGATATAAGGCACCAAACAATAGCAGCTTTCCTCCAAAACACGTTACTGCTGAAAATGCACAAGTGAATAGATTTTGTCTGGCTGAGAAAGGAGTAACAGACTGTTCCAAAGTATTGAGTAGCATCAAAATTAAATTTCTAGTATGTAGACTTAACATTATGCTCTTTTGCTCCTTAAGTCAAAACATTTTAGTAAACTTCAGCTGTTAACAAAAATAAAAAAAAAAAAAATACAGACACAAGAGAATAATTCATCCCAGATTTCTGTGCTTAAGACTCACAAGCTAAGAAGAACAAGGAGGTCAGACCAGAAACAATGTTATCTTTAGATATTCTGACCAAAAATAAAATTTCTTGGATTTAACACAATGCCCTAGCACTAACCTTTCCACTCAAGTTGCTTAAAGTTTCCTTTTTATAGGACAAAAACCCCTGGCATAATGGTGATCAGTTCTCTTCTGGTATGTGAAAGTCTTCCCAAGGGAAGAGAAGCCTGTCACCAAGATACGGCCAGCTGGTTGTGTCTGGCCCAGAATGAGAGAGGTAATGATGTGGCTCTCTGGTGGAGAAGGACAGAAAATGACTAAATGAAATCCCATCTCAGGGTGTCAGACATCAGCGATCTGATATTTCTAAACGTGTAGTGGGCAGAAAAAAATCCTGAGTCCTAGACCCAGATAGTAATTTGACTGGAAGATTTTCATTAAAATTTACACTCAAAATTATCCCTTGACAAATTTTAACTTTTTCATACTACTACATAGTGAAATTTTTTTTGTTTTCATTACAAAATTTTGGACTGTTTTAAGATACATTTTTCACTCCCATCCACACAACTCACTAGAAAATATATTTGGCTGGCCATTAAGCAGTGTTAGTAAAAAAATGTGCAGAAGGAATATCTTTGTACTCATAATAGGTCATAAACATAGCCATTGAAAATAACATTGACAGGTCATCAAGTGCTGTTTAGAAATAATATGTAATTAAATGTGGACATCTTAATATTTTTCCATCCTTTTCCCTTTCTATGCAAGTTTATTGAGTAAATGATAAATGTAGAGGCACTAACAGCCTGCACAGACAGTAATATGGTTGTGTGCCTGCCCAGTCCCTCTTGTGAACATGTTCTACCCCTTCCAGCAGCCTGCACACCAGGCTGATGGTAGCTACTTATCTCCCTTCATCTACCACAGATAAGGGCATTTGGTTCTTGTTTACATGCAGGTTTATAGAAGTAATTTCTGAAAATGATTATATTTTTTATGGTTTTTGACTTGGCAGCCTAAATGTATTCAGCTTTCTTTCTAGAAGAAAGCAAATTAGAATGAATCAGAAAGAACATTCTGGTTTCCTGACATACTGGAAATATTACTGGAAAACCACACTATACATGTATTACAACTCAGAATCAATTTGATCTTTATTAGAACTACTCTAAACTAACCTCAGGAGTCACAGAAAACAGTTCTCCTGGAAAGAGAAGATTTTTTTGCACAGAGAAACAGACAGCTTTTGTACTATCTGTCAGTAACAATGGCAGCAAAAGCAGTGCTTAAACATGGGAAATGCAGAGTGTTGCTGCACTACGTGTGATTGTGCAGGTACGGTTGCATCAGGCCAGCCTTTACAGCCACCATCTCAGTATGGCTGTGATTATACAGGCAAGTTCATAAATGGAACTGAATTGGTAGTGGGAGAAAATGTCTTTTATTTTGTTGGTTGTGATCCTCTCAAGTCCTCTTTTCATAAATACTGAAGTGTTTGACCTAGTATCAATACCCAGAACAGGAAAATTTTACAGCCCAACATGTAGAACATTTTTGACTAGTTAATTTGAAAGATCCACTTCTATTTATGGTTCTAATTTAACTTTTTTTACACAGGTTGCCCACTAAGGAAACAGAAGAGTAAGATTGTACTTGCTGTAAGTGATGCAGTGTAATATATTCCACAGTGCAAATCTTCACTGTTCTGTCTTTCCATGGTCTTCAGACTGAGAGTTATTCAAAAGTGACCCAGAGTCTGGATCACAGACTGGCATGAACTGCTCATACAGGCCAGAAAATTTCATAATTGTGAATAGTTCATTTGTTTCATGCTACTACTGCCATCAGATATTGTTTCCCTATTCCTCTTCTGCTTCAATTTTCTACGATGAACAGAAGTGGATAAAGTCAAAGCCTGCTTGTCTGTATGTGGTGACTACAGTGGGAATTTCTCTGACTTCACGCCTTGAATTTAATCTCTCCACTCATGAACCATAGCTTGATGCTCAGGTACTCCTGGATGACACCCTTAGACTCCTTTTTGTTCACATTATTACCACAGCAGAATAAGGCCTACAGTATTTCATTTCTTGTTACTGTTGTTTATTTTTATTACACTGAGCACAGAAGCCCCGACTGCACAAAGGCACCTGTATCTTGTTATATGACCATATGTGAAAGATAATCTCTGTGTCAAAGAACTTGTGCCATAAAGAAAGATGGAAACAGCAAATAAAAAGGAAGTAAAAGTGACATACCCAAGGTCAAAAATATTCCTGTAGACCTCACTGTTTCTCTTCTTGAGTCTTATCTAAGGCAATTACATAAAACCTGGAATAACGTGCGTACCAGATTACAGTTGCTATATTACAATTACTTTGCAAACAGAGGATGTTTCTACCCACAGAGTAATCTTTCAGAGAGACTAATGAGGATGTGTACGAAACATCTGCTGCTTGCCTTCCATTAGATGAAACACTTCTGAAAATGGGGAAATCCCTCTTAGTCAAAGTAAAATAGGATTATAATAACAATGATTATCTGTGAACTAGAAGCCAAAAATGTGGTAGACAAGTCGAATGCCATTTTAAACATCAGCCACTGAAAAGACACACAAAACCCCATTATATCAAACAAAGACTCCAGTGTCAAAGGAAGCTCTCTGTAATAAAAGATGGACTTGATAGAAGGTTGATTCCAATTGTAAATGGAATATGTTATACCCTTCTTATTGGAGACAACTTTGCTGCACCCTCATGCAGAATTTCCCAAAAGCTCACTGAAACTAACTGTGGACTATAGTGTCAGACAGTGTTAGACATGACCTACTGAAGACTCAGGAAAAAGAAAACTTGACTGCTGAATGAAAGTGCAGCCAAAGAGCTGCCCTTGCCCAGCAGACCCACGGGTTAACATGGTTTGGGCAGACCCGTGGCCAGTGATGTGCAAAGAAGGGATGAGACCAGCACTCTGGGCAGCTCTGATGAGCAGGCACTCCTTTGCAGAGGCACTGAATAGACACTGCTTTTGGCATGAGCTTGGTTCAGGGCTTGAATTTGTCAGAATTTGTCACAGGATCTGATCACAACATCATATCTGTTCCTAGGGAAATACATTGTTGTTCCATTGATGATTACTTTCTCCTAAATACTTCCTCTCTATTTTCTCCTAGGAGGACTGCAGGAATGTTGTTGCTGAAATAGCCTGTGAAATTAAATGATAATAATAAGATTCATATTAGCTAACTGATTCTCACAGTATTCTGAGATACTTTGGAAAAGGTCTGGAACCCTAATTTAGCAATATTTGTTTGCTTGTTTTTTTAATTGTGATAAATATCCAAACAGCATATTTTATTTTTATGAAAACCACTGATTTTGAATATTTCTTATAAACTCTCCCTAAAAATAATGTTAGCATTGAAATTATGTCTTTCAGCAGCTTTCTGAGTAATTCTCTAGTTTGTTCAACAATTATTACTGAAATGGCTGTGATCTTAGGAACCCTTATTCCTGTCTGACATTCTTTCCCTGTGACTAATTATTTTTCAGACTGTTTTAATTGCAGGGCGTAGGAGGTATTTTTTTATAACTGCTAAGTATTAGAAAGGGACATGCTCTGCAGATCATTAAATGTGCTACCAGGAATAAGCATTTTTCTGAGACCAATGACATTTGTCAAAATTAGTCAATGTGTTTGTTGAGGGCAAGAGGCCATCTCCAGAAAATGTCTCCCAGTAATTGCTGGCAGGGTAAGAACTGTTAATTATTTAACGTGATATGGAGACCATAGATCTTCTCAGAAGAAATGGATTTCTTGTTTCTTTTATTTACAAACAGGATGCATTAAAATCCCTGAGTTAGTTGCATTTATTTTTTAAACAAACCCAGACTGAGAATTTTTTTGGTAGCCTGCAAGCGTTGCTAAAGAGGAGGCAAGTTAGAGACATCAAAATATTATGCATATTTCATGGCTTCCTATCAGAACATAAAGTGATGTAAAATAAAACTCTTACAAGATTTGAACATCGATGCTGAACTTAAACTAGGGCAATACCACTGTGTACTTTCAAAGCCATTCACTAATGAGACTACCTATATAACCTAGGTCAGAGGTACTGCTTTGCAATGCTGTCACTTAAAACTTTTGCTTTCATTCTATCTGATTTTGGCAAAACAAAGGCTCATGCTCTCCATGACTGCCCTAAGCCCCAGGTGACAAGAGCACGTCAGGAGTGATCAGGGGTCTGAAAACCTATGAGCCAAGATTGAAGGAATTGGGATTTGTAGCCTAAAGAAAAGAAGATTGAAGAAAGGACACGATAGCAACTTTGCTAGGTATAAAGATATCCCTGGAGAGAGCTACCTCTCTATGTCCAGGGTAGATAGACAAGAAATAATGGGATCACATTACATAAAACAAGGTTCTGTTCAGAAATAAAGATTTCTGAAAAAACCCAAACGAACAAAAACAAACAAACAAACAAACAAACAAAAACCCCAATCAAAGCAATGCACTGGAATGAAGGGTGTCTAGTGTAATTTCAACTATTGCTTCTCAGAGGTAATTTAGACATAGTAGTTCTTGCCTTGAGGGATGTGACTTCATGAAGGTCTATTCTAGACCTTTCTTTGCAAGACATTTATCAAGGAAATCCACCTGGGAACCAAAATAGCCTTTCCCAATGAAAATTTAAGCAAACCAGGTCTAATTCTAGTAGAATGCTTCATTTTTATCACTTTTGGGGGTTTTGCTTAGGTTTTTGGTTTTTGGGGGGATTTTTGGGGGTTTTTTTTTTGGTAGGCTGGTTGGTTGGCTTTGGTTTGTTTGCTTTTGGTTTTGTTGTTGTTTTTATTGTTAGGGTTTTGTTGTTGTTGTTTTTGTTCAGAATAATCCTCATAACCAACTGAAGAGTTTTGTCTTTGGAAGGGTCCAAACCACTTTGGTCACCAGTAAGGGGTTTGGCACTGCGGATCATTGCAGAAGGTCAGCAGCGCAGTGCCAGGCACCCTGTGCTGCAAGCACCGCGTGCTTAGGAAATCCTACTTTGGTTTACCCCAGAGCTCCTGGCACTATAAAATCCCGGAGCATATAATTTGGCAACATTGCCGACTACATTCGGGTAACCTAAGAGCCGCAGCCCGGGTTGCCGGCTCCCGGGCCGGGCGGGGCGCTGCCGCGGTGCAGTACCCGGGCGGGGGGCTGGATGGCGCTACAGCCCGCACGGAGCGGCCCGGCCGAGGGGCAGCCGGCAAAGGGAAAATCCGGAGAGGCTCTACGCCCGTCCTGTTTCCTCCATCACCTCCACTGGGAAGAACACCTCAGCTGCCTCGGTTACTGAAAGGATGTTTTGTTCAGATTTGCCCCGCATTACTAAGCTCGCATATTTTATGTATTTTTACAGTGTTTTCTATTGACTACAAGGCTGACTGAATGTATTTTGATGAGGAGACAATTTACCAAAAGCTGGCATTTTGCAAAGACTAACATTCAGGGGAAAAAAATTAGAGAACTGCTAAAATACTTTATTTCAACATTTTCAGAAAGTGGAGCTTTTCTCTTTTTCTCCTTTTCTCTTTTCTTTTCTTTCTTTTTTCTTTTCTTTTCTTTCTTTTTTCTTTTCTTTTCTTTCTTTTTTCTTTTCTTTTCTTTCTTTTTTCTTTTCTTTTCTTTCTTTTTTCTTTTCTTTTCTTTCTTTTTTCTTTTCTTTTCTTTCTTTTTTCTTTTCTTTTCTTTCTTTTTTCTTTTCTTTTCTTTCTTTTTTCTTTTCTTTTCTTTTCTTTTCCTTTTTTCTTTTTCTGTTCTGTTTCCGAAGAGCATATTTACCTTAGAAACTTCTTCTTGCTTTCACATTTGCTTACCTAAGATTTACTTGATTGGAGAAGGGTGAATTATTCACTGAATAAAGTGAATAATATCTAAAAGTGTAAAGTGTGCACTGCACCAAAAATGGATTGGAATGGTTCGGATAAAATGAAAAAGGGTTGTTTTATACTTTTCCTGGTTTCACAAAGCAAATACTATAACACATATTGTGGGAATATATTATAAATTGAAACTCACTTTTCCTTGGTTTTGGTTTCATCCAGTATACATGTTCCTTATTTTCACAGTTACAGTAACTACAATCTCCAACACATTTTGGTGTGGTTTAAGTTCATCATTTGGTGTCTGCTGAGGGTTTTTTTAAGAGACCAATGCAAGTTTTAAGACGAAGAGAAAAACGTTTTGTCTAGGGAATACATTAAAAAGTCTTATAAAGCCTATGAAACATAAAAGTTTAAATGTATTGCATTTCCTATGGGAAAATTTGTGGTGTCAGATAATAGGTAGTACTCACTCAAGGGATAAAATTTATTCTTATAAATAGGACTCTCTAAATGAGTCCTCAGCCATCCTGCACTAGAACTAGGGTAGGAGGTGACCAGATTTTAGAAGCCGGCTGCTCAGCTTGGCTCTCTGCAGGCGATAGGGGATACACATCATAAAGTCACCCCAAGACATATGAATAAATCAAGTATTTACAATAAGAATATGAGAATTATTCTCAGAGTCATTACCTATTGCTTATATATTATGTAATTTTGAAAACTACTTAAAATTATAAAAAAAGCTGAAATCTCATTTGTTTGATGGCAATAAATTCTGGAGTAATAACATTTGTCTGAGTAGTTTGAGGGAATTTAACATTAATTAGGGTTTTAATTAGGTAAACAACAAGATTGGCTATATTTCTGTGGAGATAAGCTGTAACAAACTTCCTTGTAGGTCAGATTCAATTAACTTACAGCCAAAAGAGCATGAAACCACACTGTGATTTAACAAGCCAAAAGTATGACCAAATTTCATTCATAAAAGGAAGTGACCACACTGCTTCCATCATCAGCATTATTAGATAGCATCAGTTGATTTCTGAACCCTTAATCAATTAAATGCTTCATTTTTTCAGGTATAGAACTAGATGGCCACTTTGCTTATATCTGTATGTCTCATGCACCACTGAAATTATCCTTCCTGTCCCTCTATGATGTGGAGTATGTGTCAAAGATGGAACAATAGCCACAAGAAGAAAATTGCTCAGAGAAATTCATATGATGAATGACCACTTCCTGATATGAGACTTTATCTTGGCCTGGTGTTTCCTGTGACCATGTCATCCAAGAGAGGGAAGAGTTAAACTCTGCTCATGCTGGGACCTGGCCAAACACCAGTTATTGATGGATACCATGGTTCCAAGTCCAAACAGGGCTAACAAAGTCATGTTGGGTTTAGATCGGAATTGAATTGCATGGCAGCAGCGTTTGCCTGACATACAGCAGATGTGTCTTTTAACGAAAAAGGTTTTAATCCCTTTGTGATTAATGAATTCTGTATTCAGCCATGGTCATATTTTGTTTATTGTGTCATGAAATGTGACAGCTCACACGAGAGTCATCATATTCCAGTAAGGTCAATGCAAACTTTTCCTTAGCTATTTTATCACCACTTCAGTCAAGAGACAGTGCTTAGAGCAGTAGAGAAGACTTGAATATGAATCTTGATTACTTTAACAAAAAAATTTAACAAAAAAATTCTTAACTTTTGCATGGGGAAAATCTTTTTCTTTGCTCTGTTCCTTCTAAAAAGGCATCTCAGTTTTATATTATATATTTAAGAAACCACAGCATGTTCACCTGAGCACATCAATACCCCTCAGTCCTTGGTTTTGGCCTGCTTTGCCCCTCTCGATGTGAGTTATCACCTGAATCACTTTGCCATCTCCATCTGATTGGGCAACCTCTCCTGAAACCATCACTTCAGCCACTCTTGGCAAAGCCCTTGGTAGAAAAGAATCCCAGTGTGGACTTCTGTCTCACTGACTATTTACAGATTTTACGTAAGGAATGTATGCACTGTGATAAGCAAAGACCCAGTAGAACAAGGACTAGCACATGGTTCTCATTTACTGCTGGCCAGCTTACTGCTGCTGGCCAAATGTAGTTCTCATTTAAACGCTGAATTTCTACGTCAAACAGACACTTCAGTGAAAGGAGTCTAGAGCTGTGTTCCCCTTTTCCACCCAAGCAGCAGCTAGTTGAGATACTAGGATGCTTCCTCTGGTGTCTGGGCATGAAGTGAGTCATGTCCTCAGGAGACACATCTCAGGAGCAGAGGGAAACATTACACCCAGGCCTGTGTCTGCCTGCATGACATCAGGGTCATGGAGCGATGGCCAGCAGCAGAGGTTGGGGTGCTCCTGCATGGACAGCCCTGAGATAGTAGCTCCCCCTAAAGAGCTTTAGAGAGAGCCAGATGCCCAGAATGGGCAGATGAAGCTGCTTGTGAGCAGCTTTACAGGTACTTTATTAGTGAGCTGTTAGGCAGAGGTGGCTTTGGGCTTTGCCTCTTTCACAGGCAGTGCAGTACCTATGTTGGCATTCTGAGAACCACAGTATTTGACAAGAATTTAAGGTGTGTGGCTTGGCATGTACCACCCGAACCCAGGAATCTACTCAAATGGTAATTCCACAGTGTGAGGAAAAACTTACCTGTTAAAGATGATGTAGCTCTGGATGATCTGGACCTTTCTCAAGAAAGGCCTCAATGGCCTCAGAAAAGGTTTGTGTATACAGACTTGCTACTCAGCTGAGAAATTTTCTGTAGTGGCCTTTAATGGTATGTGTTTATCAGTCACTCTTTTGTTAGGTGCAATGTGAGACTTTTTGAAAAGGCTACATAATGACTCTTGATATTTACTGTTTCACAAAGGTTTCCATGAACTCTCAATCTGTTTGAAAAGTAAGAGTTATCATGATAAGAGTTACTATAAAAATACCTGTGTTCAGAGTATCATGCCTAGGTTGAAAAGAGAAAAATTCTCTTTTCTGTAGAAATCAAAAATAGGTCTGGTGATAAAATGTGCCTTAGATAAATAAAACTCCAAAATCGAGAATAAATTCACAGATTAATGTATATGTGTCAGAAGTCAAGCTAGGTTACATATCACTCACTTTAAAGAGTTTTCCAGTGATGCTCCCCTTCATAGACTGTGAGAAGACTTGGGATTTTGTTTGGTTTTTGAGTTTTTGTAGGGCTTTTTTTTGTGTGCGTGTGTGTGTCATTTCCACTACTGGTGTGCTGCAAATGTGCAAGTAATAATCAAGACCTCTGCAAGTTTAACTTCCATTACACAAGTTGATTTCTGGAGCACAGACATTGAAAAATTTCACACAGAATTGAAATCTTCTCATCTCAGTCCTGTTCCAACACTCATTTTAGCCCCACACTAAACTTGAAAACTTTAAATGAAGAGATTTGCTTGGTATAGTTTTAGATGCTTTCTGTAGCTGGAAATAACAGTGCTTTTAAGATGCAGTGAGCTGTCTGCAAAGCACATACACAGTCTACCCAAAACCCATAATATTAGAGCAGTAACATGCCTTATTTAAGAGCTAGATGTATCAAGGTCTGCAGAAATAGTGTTATAAAGTCCTTCACTGGTAGGAAATGTAATCACCTCTGAAAGTGTGAACCCCTAGATATGCTGAGCTAGGGAATTGCAAAGCTTGATTGCAATCTCATTATGAGCAAGACACATTAACTTCCGTACTTGTACAGCGAGCCAGATGTCTTGCATTTGGTTGCAAGATTGCCACTTGCATGCTGTCAGGGAGAGGTATCAACAGCGGCATATGAGAGTTCAGCTCCGAGCTGTACCAGGGAAAGCTGTAAAGACACACAGCTTATTTACATTAAAATATTTTTGGAGTAAGACATGCAAACAACAGTAAAATATGAAGAAAGTAAATGGTGAGCAGAAGGTGAGCAGTATGTTTGAGAGCTGTGAAAGAACTGAAGGAATTCCAGGCTTGAATTAATTTCTTATTCACTATGTTTCCTAGATTAAGAATAGAATAAAAGTACAAACCACATACATCTCTTTGAAAAAAAGTTCATTTTACTTTTAGAAGTAAAATAAAAGCAATTAGTCTGAGCAGGAAACACTAATGCTTGGGAAATAGTAAGAGGAACTATTCCACAGAAGAAGGGAAGCATCCTGCAGATGACCTCAGAATTGCTTGTGGAGGACAGAATGGGATGGGTGATAGGGAGAGAGAGGATTGGAAAGGGGAAAAACTTACTACTTTTCTCCTACAGTTTATTCAGTATAAAGTAAGAATGCAGCACACATGCAAAGTGCTCCCTTTAAAGGGCCAGTCTGTGGCAAGGCTAAATCTTGGAAGATGCTAAGCTTCTTGCAGCTTTTGTTGGCTTCACAGTAGCTGGGCATGCTGCAGCCCTTTTTATTTTGCAGCTGGTCTCTGGAGAATGACCAAAAAAACCCCCAAAATGACACCAAACAATATCATAACAAAATAGGACAAATGTAAAACAGGAAAAACTCTGAGCAGATATTGTCTAACTCTTTCACAACTAGATCTTCTGTCTGCTCCCATCCCATCCTGAACAAATCAAGCTCATCAATTAAGCAGAAGGATGCTCAAAAACAGTACTTGAATTTGACTCCCTGCCATAAAAACTCAAGTAAAATTTTTTGTGTACCGGAGTTTGTGTTAGAGCTCCAGTAGGAAAAAAGGAAGAAAACCCTTCACGACATTAATCATCTTAGGATCCTCCTGGTCTTTAAGCACTTTCTTGTAAAACATGTGGTTGAACTGAGACATTCATAATTCAGTGAATAATTTTAGCGAAATCAGAATGGCTATTTTTAGAAATGCTTAGCAACTGGAGCAAGGGAAAATCTTCCCAAAAACAAATGGATTGTCTTTTTCAGAAAAACACTGCTGGCTTTTCTATACTTAAGAACCACCAGGGTCCTTAAGCAGAGACACAGAGGGATGCAAAAGGACTTTTACAAATACATGCACTACTAACAAATTACTTTTTATCCAGGTATTGCCTGGATGAATGAATAGTTTAACTGTGCCAGCACTCATGATGCCCACAGGATAGCAGGGAAGAGGGCCTATCTTCCCAGGAGTGTTATTCTTGGTGGAGGCCCAAGTGGCACTCTGCATGCCAGGTCAGGCAAGGACATTTCTGCCCGTAAGTGGTTCCACATGCAGCTCATGCCAGTAGAGCTGGTTTATGAGAGGGCTGATTGTGGAGAGTTCTGCCACCAGCACTCTGGATAACTGAATGTATAAGCCAACTGCACTGTTCATTCGTGATTTTCCCAAACATATCCAAGGAGTGATGACATCCACAATGAAAAATTGCATAACAGATCTGGGCAGCAACATCAGGTATTTAAGATCTGGGTTCTTGCTTTGTGTTGAACCAAAGAGCAATGCTCTAAAAATGTTTTCACAAAAGCAGAAGTGAGTTGAAATGTCTGGTGTGAGGGTTCCTCATTTCAGTATGTGCCAATGTACAAGGTGCAGAGCCGTGTGAGGGAGAACTAATTCATTCCCCACATGGAGTGCTCTTGGTCAAGTCAACTGATCACAAATACCTGAAAATAAAACCTAGGGTTCATAGACACCCTTTACGGATTCACCCTGTCCAGGGACACACCAACAAGAATGCATGCAGGCTTCGTCTGGCATTTGAAACAGT
>VZTI01004282.1:583121-625124 GCA_013397865.1 Struthidea cinerea
AAAAAAAAAAAAAAAAAAAAAAAAAAGCACAGAATCTGATGAAAGTTTTCAAAGCAAAATTCTTCTTCAAAACAAGGTATGCCCTTGAAAGTTGAAGTTTTTGTTTCACTGGAAGCATTCCTACTGCGAATGTCACTGGGGATCATGCAGGTGAAGGACTTTCAAACCTTTTCTATGTCCTAGAACAGAACTAATACACAGGATGCTCTCCCAGGCTTATTCTTTTCTGTCTTAGTGCTTAGCTGACTGGAAGCTTTCCAGTTTCAGGCTTAGCAAAAACATGTTAGTCAAATGAATTTCATCCAAAATAACCTAGTCAGCTTTAACAGCCATGAAATTTCTTTAATGTCTCCACTGTGCATTATTGTTTGTAAGAAATGTAACTACACTTCAGAATATTTTAACTACACTTTTCAATATACAATTATTTTGGTTTGAAGTATGTGAAATCAATGCCATTGCTGAAAACAATTCTCATTGGTTCAAAGGTAATATGTAGTACCTGATCATTAAAATGTGAGCAGCAACTAAAAGGGTGCCCACAAGATGAAATGGGGAGTAAAACACAGATTTCATTTTTGAGTTAGCTCATGGTTTCAATTATGATTTTTATAAAAGTCTTTTCAAATAGGAAATTTATTGCTTGAATATGATCACTACATATTAGATTTACTTTAAAGAAAGGAAAAACAGTTTACTTTTTAATGTATGTCACAAAACACATCATCAGGAAAGAGCACTAGATTTATTTGCCCTTCATATCCTGCTTTGCTGACTTCTACTTTTCTCTAGCAATGCCTTATAACTGATTAGAGTTTTTGTCAATTCCTTTAAAAACAAATAAGAAAACATACTTACACTTTGAACTTCCTGGCAATAAGTTCTGTAACAAAATTAAGTTTGATTGGCCCATTTCAGGAATGCATTATAAATTAGATAATCTGTCTTGGTTCCATGTACAGGCTAGGGATTCTGTCTAAAATGCATTCGTTTTTGCAGAAGAGAATTGTAGGCAGCTAACTGAAAAGGCTTTGGAGTTCAATTTATTCAAGTTTTGCTTGCAGATTTGACTTTGGAAATGAAGGATCCTGGCTGGGAAAGTCACTGAAATACAGAGGGCTGAAAACAAAAATCTTTGAGCTCTCTGAAACAGTTCTCTCTTTTCTCAACCATAACAGTGGGATGCTATTAAGCAGTGTCTTTGATCAGCAATAAGCATATCTAATTTGAATTCACTTGAAATTACTGCTAGTATCAGCTAAGCCTTTGTGTATCTTCCAGATTGCAGGAATATTATAATATAAAGAATAGCTTCAGCCCAATCAGGAATATTTGAAACATATGCTTTCTCTCTTTAGCAAATGTCATGTGCTGCAAATGACAGCACTTCAGGACTATCACTAAACCAAAAATGAAATCTGTCATTCACTCACCTGGTCTAGGCAAAAAAACCCAACCAGTTTTAAGAACCCTATCTCCTGTGGTAAGAAATTTGCACAAAGCAAAATATTGTATCATTAAAATTTCCTCTGGAGAAAATGACTCAAATGTATTTTTCCATGAACGTTTGCATATAAGTATTACTGCATAATGAGTATCACCTTACCCAATACACCCAGACTGTCAGGATTTCTTCATGATAATCATGCACCTTAGTAAATGACATGGAAGAAAAAGAAGTAACTGATGAAAATTTCCATACTTTTCTACTATTTTATCATACACTCTTTAAAATTCTTTCAGATATGTGCCACACTTTTCTATCAAAATAAATAAATCTTAAATATTAACAGGCAATGTTTATTTTCTCCTGTCTCTCTTCTCTTTCCAGTAAGGAGATTCTTGCTGAGAACTTTGCTTCTTGATCTTTCTGTGACCTGCCATCATCATCTCAGTCTTCTGTTTTCAAAGCAATTCACTTCCATCAGTCACTGCATTAATGACCTGTTTGAAGCTCACCCGTGAAAATAGCATTAACTGGTGCTCATTTGTTAGAGACACACATTGTAATGTAGGGCCTGATCCAAAGTCTGTGGCTTGGTAACCAAGGTCTTCTCAAGCTCTTCGAAAGATTTTGATTGGGTCCCAGACCTTTTTCCTCTGTAAAAGCCAGTGCAGCACCAATGAGTAGCTCCTGTTAATATAACCAGTGCAGTTGTTACCACACAGCAAGCAATACCAGAGAGGAAACTGGTGGAACAGCTCATGGAGGTCAAGATTGGAGGGGAACATCTGTGTGTGCACCTTTACTTTCGTGAGAAAATTAGGGATGAATCTACAGGACACCAGAAAGCTTTGGCTGTGGTCTCTGGACTTGACTGGAAGTCAGCATACAAAGAGCTCATGCAAACCCACCAAGCCGAACAGCACTGCAGAATTTTCCTAAAAGTCCTTCCAGTTATTTATAGTGCAGCAGCTTTATGCCACAGAGGATCTCACTGTTTGTTGGCTTCTTTGGTGAGCAGAATATCCTTGAGGGAAGCAGAGGGAGTCTCCCCAAAATCAATCAGTATTCCTATTCTGAAATCTACCTTGGAAACAGGCAATATTTTCTTACATGGCAGAAGAATATTTAAGAGAGCTATTTCGTGTTCAATGCTGATGTTTTTTTAAAGACTAATATTGTCCTGCTTGGAAGTAGGGAATTCTGATTGTGAAAAGCTCTCCTATGCTGATGGAAGAAGAAATCTTAATCTTCTGAGTTTCCTAAATAAAATTTCATAAGAAAGATAAAAGAGGACTTTTTTGTGCAATGAATTTTTATCCGTATACAACCTTTTCTCAGTTCATTAGCTGGCTAACTGAGCATCAAGGAGCAGCCTCCCATATCCTGTATTATTCAGAATGGAATACACCAGAATTGAGAACTTCCTTTAAAAACACAGAAAAATGGAAACTGGCAAGAAAAAATGTCAAAGGCATTGTCTACTGGGGCTTCAGGCAGGGCTGGAGGCTCCATAGATGCATTGCAAAATCACTGCTAACTGACTAACAAGCCATAGGTCTTCAGAAGGACCCAGGAAGACTCAAGATTTTGGTACCCTAGAGAGAACGCTTAGTGACGGTAAATTTTTAGAGTATCCATGACAGAAAAAGAGAATAGTCTCATTTCTTGAGAAAATTTTTAATAATTCTGCTCTCTCTTCTGTTCTTTCATCATTTTAATTTTTTAGGAGACTTGTAACACAAAGACGTTACATGCTAATACTGCAAGGTATGTGGGGAGTAGAGGAGAGGGATAGACTAAGTGTTGGTACCTAAGTTCTGGTTGTGGTTTGAGCTAATTTAAGATTTCATACTTATGAAAAATAGAATTTTTAATTTACCTACTGAGGGAATCCATGCTCAGGCATTTTATATTCTTAATTCCCCCATAAGTTCCTTTTGCATTTTTTAAAATTATTTTTGTTTCACTGTGATAACTCATGCCATCCTCTAGAAACAGTGATAGCACTTTCCCCTTTCTAGACCTGATCAAAGCCATTCCTACAGCAGTTGCTGTGTTTGAACACAGAAAAGGTTTATGGCTACACTTTTGATGCTATTCCTCTTCTAAGACTCCATGGAAACAGGTTTTTTCTATCTAGTGACTATCCAGAAAGAGGATAGGGAAAGGAGAAAAAATTACTGCGGTGGCATATAATGCCCTTTCCTGTTGCTGTCAAGATTCCCCAGGAAAAAAAAAATTCCAAGCAGCATATTCCACATATTTTATGGTGTAGGCCACCAGTGTCTGGAGCTAAGCAAATTTTCAGTGGATTTTTCTTACTATGCAGTGGCAGGATTTTGGGGACAGCTCATTGCTCCTCTTCAGCGCAGTGAAAATGTGCCTCCACAGCAAGATCTGTCCTTTGGCATACAGTCCCCCACAAACATTTCCAAGAAAAAATCCTCTGATTTACTCATAAGATTTGTTTCACCATAGAAATATGGTCATCAGCAAGATGGAGACTGTGGAATATCATTCTCAGTAATGAAGCATGTAAGACAATGGAAAGAAGTGTGAATGATGTGGGTTTTTCTAGATATCAGTCTTGGCAACGTGTACCTTTTTTTTTATTTTTTGACACAAGAGGAATACTGAGAGATACAAAATGAAGTCTGCTGCCTGATTGGTGTTTTAGAAAAGCAGCAACAAGTGAATAAAGTCAGTACCAGAGATGTGCAAATTGAGTTCAGACTGCAGACAGGCACTATGGTGCTCCTCTGCCAGTGAGGGCACAGACTGGTACAAATCATAGCAGAATAAAAAGGGTCTATGAGTAGGTGTGCTATAAAGTCAAAGGCCTTTTCCTGGTTAAATACAGAACCAGAGTACAATTTGGCACAAATCCGAATTATGACATTTTAATTAGAGATCTGATTCTATTTTTCTGTACTTAGAAGCTGCTCAAAGCTTTTTGCCTGACAGACAGAAGCTGCAGCACAGGAAAACAGTCTGAAGCACATCAGGGTACGGAGCTGGGTGAAGAGTTAACAATGCCAGGTCTTTGCTAGCGTAGTTCGCATGGAAGCCAATACCAGCCCTCCGCCATCTCCTTTCCCTCATGTTGCAACCTAGCAGCACTGGGGGATCCTTGACTGCATTCAGTCCCTCTTTCCTGTCACCTGCCTGCAGGCTCCAGCTTCACCACAGCAGTGCCTTTGCTGTGGCACCCAATACCTATAACTGCTCACTATCAGTAAGAATATTTGGGAAGAAAAATACATCCCTATTTTTTTCAGTTCCATTGAAACAAACAGAATAAATGCTTTGCCAGAACTTCTTCTCAAAAAAGAAAGTAACAAAAGAAATCAAGGACTTAAGGAGACCTGGGTAGTGTGAAGATACATATATTTTTTTGTCTTCATTGCTCCTTCAAATAGTTAAATTTGCAACAACCAACCTTCTGTAGCACTATGAATTAAAAAAGAGGAGGAGAATGCCCAGCTGATGTTGTCAGCAAGACAAGTCTGACAACATCAGATTGGAGACCTCAGTTATTTTTGCTGAAATAACTGGTATGTGCTCCATATAGATGCGGCTTGTGACACATGGATGGACCTGTGCTAAAAAGTCCTCCATTGCACATAGGTTCCAATATCTGTTTGAAATTGGCGGTGTTTCAATTTCAGATGAAATCTCAGGCACTGAGGGTAGATTCTAAAGCAGATGAAGATTTCCAGCAAGTTTCAATAATACATAATGAAACTACTCTCAAGCTACAAAGCAAAGAACCAGCATACTGTGCACTGTACTTTACAAGATCTTCTTTGCTTTGTAGTACTCACTATAGGAAGATTTAAAATACAATCAATTCCTTCTTCTTCGGCTGCAGAACCTCTGCAAGAAATGCAACGATCTCTTTTTCATGGAGGTGAAGTTGAATTTAAGGATACAAATAAATAATGACATTATCACCAAACAGAATAACTTTGAAGTGCAGAGGCTTCCTATATTCAGAACAGAAGGCAAAACCTCTCGTTCCTTCAACTTTTAATTCCTTACATGGAAATATGTAGTATAGTTGTTTATACATAACATTATACATCTACATTGTACATAAATAATGATTCAATGACATCCCTGAGGAAGCGGGCACTGAAGCAAGAGATCTGAGGCAAGAAAGAAGCAATTCAATGAAACTCCTATTTAATTATCCTCTCTGCTGGAGTCCCTCATAAAACTCAGACAAAGAAGCTCCTCCACCTTGAATGACTTTCTTCTACCAGCAATATCAAAAATTGCCAGTAGGCAGAAAAACATTTGTATGGGTAAGGGAGAAGTAAGATTTAGTGGAGAAACACTGAACACTGTCATGAGCCAGATTGCTGACAACAACAAATGTATAAAAATATCAAAATAAGAAATAAATAGGCAATATCTAGAAGGATCTTGATTCTTCAGGAAAAAAAAAGGTGACTTTTGGTTTCTAAATACTGGTTTTTCACTCTTTTTCTTATCCCATCTGGTTTTTATCTAAGCCTTGTTGAACGTAAGACAACTACAGCTTATGAAAAGTGTGAGTTATTGCAAGACCTACTAGTTGGAAGCATTATTTGTGCTTTTAAGTCAGAGACAAAATTCATTTTTTTCTGATCCAGATGAGACTTCAGCAAAGAATTACTTACATATAGTCCAGAGACCTTATTGGAAGAAAGAGGTTATTTATAAGTGGGCCAGTTTGGTTAGAATAGAGTTCTTTCACTCATAGATAAATGCTTTCCTCTAGTATCTGCCTGAAAAACAAATGTAGAGATGTCTTGCTCCTAGGACTTTTCCAGATACGTTTTCATTTGCCAGCAGCAAGCACAAAGGCACTTTTGGGAAGGCACTGTTACAAGCACTGATGTAAGTAACCTTGGTATACATAAAGGGTGTTTTGCTCTGTGGCATTAACATTTCTGTGTTCCACAGGGGCGTGAGGGTCAGGTGTAATATCACCCAAGGACTCTGCTTCAGCCCCTCTGATCAAATCTGTATCAGAGAACTGCCAGAATCAAACTGCAGTGAGGCTGTTCTCTGCAGGGACAGCAGGAGCTCAGCACCAACCGTGTGATCCAGGAGATGTGATGAGCTCAGGAGCAGGAGCCTGAGCCCTGCAGCAATTGCTCCAGCCGCTGCTATTCTTGTGGCACCAGGACTAAAGTCTGCATTTCTTTATGCAAGCACAACCTGGAGAGATATTTCCAGTCAAGGAGTATGTTGGTGCTTAGCAATCCCAGCAGCGAAGGGAGAAATTAGAAAGAGATTTGAAACTGGGTATTACACATTCAAGGTAAATGCTCTGAGAAGCATGGGCACAAATGCAACCTTTTCTTATGTGTGGTACAAACCTGTCCAGAGAACGCTTACTGAATGAATCCCTGGGGGACTTATCAAGAGTATCTGTCTCAATTAATAAGTATATGCAAGGTATAAATTGTTGCCAATTCTTCCGCTGCTTCACATGCACCCTGGAGCAAAAACGCAGATTCAAAAAGCCACTGGGCATCTTCAAGTTTAAGTAGGAAATAAACAAGATTTTTAAAGATCTCAAACGCACCTAAAAGCAGATCTGAATGTCCTAAGCAGTAATTAGGCAAACAAACCACTGTGCAGACACACATCTGAACAGTTAAAGCAGAGGAACCACTCCCTTTAATACAGCATATACTTGATGAAGTTGCCAAAATGAGACCTTTCGAAATTCCTTTAACTGTTGCCAACAGGAGGAACCAAGAGTCTTGGAGCACAACTAGCCATAGCGCAAGCCCTACTGAGGAGTTAGAAATTTGCAGCATGACAGCCAATAGAAAAAACCCAGAGGTCTAGGCTGCAATCCCTCCTGGAAGGTGGCACACACACAAGAAGGGAGAGGGCAGCTCCTCACCCGAGGGAGCTACTCCTAGGCTGGTTACTGGGGCATGCAGGCAGAGAGAGAACAATGGCAAGGACTCTCCACATGGTATTCCACACAAAGCTTCCTTCCCACAGAGCCACAGGGACAGAAAGCCAAAATCCAACCAGGGTCCAGGCATTTTATAGTGAGGATGGGAAAGGCGGGGATAAGGGATACAGCCAATGGGATAAGGGAAGGAAGGCAGGGTTAACAAGGAGATAACCAATGGGATTAACACCTAGGAGGGACTTAGGGAAGGAGCCAATGGGGGTGATACAGAACTTTCTAGAACTCATAAATATTTAACTAGGGGCAATGCATATTTGCAGACTTATACATAAAAGAGGGAGGGGAAAACAAGAACCAATCATAGAAACATATGCAAACTACTGAAATGGGGTGGGGGCTTGTGGGTTCTCAGCTTAACCACAGAGTGAACGGTTGGACCTCAGTACCTGACCGCCACGGGTTTGTGTTTGTTGACTTAGCAGGGGTCAGGGTGATTGCAGCCACTTGTACCACCACACCCGACCAAGCTGTTGTTTGCGTTTTTCTGGAAGATGTGGAGGAAAAGTAAGGGACAAAGCCCTCTGTGGCAAAACAGGCAAGTATATGAATGCATGTGTCCTGCCATGACAGCTGTTACTAGGGTTTTCTGCTGAGGCAATGCCAAGCAGCTGACGCCTTACCAACAGGTATGTCACTTCACATTTAGCATATGGGGGAGCTGTGTGCATTCCTTAGGCTTTCCCCAGCTTAGGCTGAGCAGCATTACCTGGGTCTTCATGAGGGACTGTCCTTGTGCAGTGGGGATGTAAGTCTACATGCAGAAAAGATAGAGGGCGCAGAGTTTCATTATTTTCAACCATGTCACTGTTAGGCTTTCTGATCTCCAAGTGAGATCCAGCAGCTTGGACTAGATTTACTTCTTCCGACTAACACTAACACGATAATTTCTATGGTGCTACTGTGTATTTGAGCTGATACTATGTATTTGAGCTGATGCAAGTGGCTGAAAATCAAGGCCTAGGGCTCAAGCCCTGGTGTGATTACTTCCATGCCTCAGTAACACCCAGTGTAATAAACGAGGCTAGGATTTTTAAAAAGTAAAAGCCAACTCGTTTATTTGAAAGCAGCTGAGAACAGGAACCCGGGAGTACCCCAGGCTCCACTTGACAAGCCAGAGCAACAATATAACAGAGTGACACTCTGGGTGCTCCTTCCGATACAAAGCGCCTCAGGAGAACCGCAGGCGGGGCTTCGGGACAGTCTTTGTACCCCTCTCCGGTCTGTGATTGGCCCTGTGTGACTCCTCCTTCTGATGGCTCGTATCCAGGGGTCTTATTGGATCTTAATCCCGTCCTTCTAAGGGGCGTCGAGGGATAGGTCCATTCTTTTCTATTGCATCACTTTCATAGAACGTTCTAGAAACCCCCTTATATTTTGCCCATTTACCACCCCACCTAGTGGACATATTTCAACATTACAACCATACAATTTTGCAACAACCAGCCCACTAACCATCCCATAAATTCATTAACTCTCAAAACATTAATTTTCATTTATAACACCCAGCAGTCTCCCCGAACAGCCGCAGGTTGCAGGGCTGCCACACGTGTTCTGTTCTCAAAGGACAATCCATTAACACTGCTGTCAAGCCACAGCTACAGCCTGGCAGCAGTGAAAGGCCTGACATGGTACCCACAGCCCTGTGCTTTATATTTATGAATGTGAAGCCTAGTAAAGAAACGTGAGTTTGTAAGATTAATGAAGTTTTCAAGTTCCTATGAGCTCCACAGATAGGATAAATCTTGCTGTTCAATCACAGTAAAGTTTTAATTGACTAAGTAGACTAATACATTCTATAGAAATGGCCAATAACTTTGGAACAAAGCACTGCATGGAGCAGGCTGGGGAGGAAGATAAGACTTTGCTGTCTATTCATTATATATCTTTTTGATTATTTCTAAACTAAATATAGTGCTATAATAGAGCTTGATTATCATTGTGCTTTCTACATTCTGTTTACAATAAAAATTTTAAAAAGAAATCAGTATAAAAGAATTTCAAATACAGTGCACTGGAAGAAAAAGAAACAAACCCTTTTGTGGAGAAATTATATTCTTCCTGAAAAAGAAGTGACTTCGCATGCTATGAATAGCACACTTTCAGTAAGTCACCTACCAGACTTTGCTAGAGTTATAATTTACGATGTATTAATTGAACAAAGCAATTTTAATATTTTATCCCAGAAAAGGTTACCCCAATTTTAGAAAAATAATATATTTCAAACTTTATTTTCCTCCATTCCCAGGAAAAAAAAATTGCTTATATTGTCAGTTGGAGAATGGCTCCTAATTAGTGAGTTTTCATAGTAAGCTTCATTTCTTGGGATAATTAAACTCCTCTACTTTAAAACATTTTTGTTAACTGTGCTTTCTCAGAGAAAATATTTATTACTACATCATTATTTGAAACAGCATTTCAACTTGTATAATACAAGGATTTGACTACTAACCATAAGGAGTCTTCTTATAACCATGTAGCAGTTTTATGAGAGATCAGTTTTGAAAGTGTATTTAAAATTTTTACTAAATTTCCACTTACAATAGTAGAGAAAAATAACCACACCGTTACTAATATTTATTTATCAGTTCATACACCTCATTAAAAGTTACTTTTTACATTCCACAATGTTTATCATACATGATATGTACCTCAGAGTGTTTTTTACCAAGTATTGAAAAATACATTAGTTTTCTCTTATTAAAAAAACCCAAATCTTTAAATCACCAAAATCCATTTCTTTCAGAATGCCATTAATTAAAAAAAAAAAACAAACCACCAAACCAAACCACAAACAAAATCAGCTAGATTTTTTTTTCATACCTACATAGCTCTGATAAAACAGGTAAGGAAAAGTATGCAAAGTGTCCAACAGAATACATTAAAATTGGTTGTCATTATATATAAGTCCTGATAATGAAATAAGTAGTGTTCAAGTCAGTTTTTCTACAATTTTCAAGAACATGTTTATATTCTAGAAACAGCCTGTGAAAAGTTTGGTGCAATTAAGTCCATTGGCATTCATAGGACACAAACCTTTCTCAAAGGGAATATATATCAGTCACAGACATATTTTCTTTTTCCTGTGGCTGTGAATGAAACTTAAGTATTCAGCCTTACCTACTCTGCATACTTAAAAATATAGAGCCAGACCCTGTGAGTATCATAAGGAAGGACTAAAAATACTTTTCAAAGACCCACACGCAGTTTCAGATTTTGAATTTGCCTTTTGGATTTTGACCTTTTAGAAGTCACAGTTCCACTGTACCTCTGAGGACAGAGAACTTACTACAGCTACAAAGAAGGAGTTATAATCACATGACTTCAGGAGCCTTGGATTTCAGAAATACACCAAATATCTTTACTTTGCAGTGTAATTGGATTGATGGCAATGCCATCAGGACAGCAGAGAACGTAAATAGGGATATAAATACAAGGAATGACCTGACTTCCTATTTCGCTCTTTTCTATTTTAAAGCTCTAATATATCAGATCAGAGAGCTAGTAGGCTCAGGTGGATCTTCATCCCCTGTCGTGGGTATATTTGTTTTCACCAACCCTCACTTCAGTTGTGTCCTTAAAATTTAAGGTTACATTGTATTGGCACAATAAAAAAATCTTAATTATACTGTTTGCAATTTGAATTGTTTCTCCTTCTGCTAATACCTGAAAAAAAGCAACTAATCCATCAAAACCAAAACCAAAAAATCACAGATGAGTAATAAAGCCAGCTGTCTTCAATTTGCCCATTGCAGTGTGAAATTGAACAAATGCAGCTTTTTTGAGGGGGAGCTGTGTTCTCTGAAAAAAAACCATTTTATTAACATATTAAATGCTCAGGAGTCACACAGAAAACAGAGTCTGTCTTTTTCTCCAGTGATATCAAGGTGTCCATCATGTTTACAAACACCAGTGGTGCAGAGCGTCTTTCTGTAACTGAGGAATTGATGAAAATACCTGACAGCAGTTAAGGTCCAGGGCATGATTTTCTTTAAAGTGCACCCTGAAGGTACTCAGTTTCTTTTGTGGTTTGTCACTCATGAAGTTTTAAAAGGGAGTAAGTTGTTGTTCCTTTAATGTAGCTCCATTCTGTGTAAAGCTTTTACCTCTGGAAATTTACCTCCTTTCTGTTGGCAGACTTTTCTCTCGCATCTGTAGGAATCAATTAACCCCCACAGATTTTACATCAGTGTTTGCAGGGTGGATGAGAAGGAGCAGTCAAGTGCTAGGTTTTATGTCCCTTGTGTCACTTGTCTTCTAATCTAGTTCAGACAAATTAACTGAGATCATTTAACTAGGATTTACTGATGCTGCACAAAGTAAAATATCTCCCCCACTTCTGCTTTTTGTTCTTTCAATTTGTCATACCTTACTCCTTTTTTTTAAGTGCTTGCTAAAAAATCAGCAGAAGTGAAACAATTTCAGTTCTTCAGTTGTTAACATTTCCTTCCCTGCTCTGACTAGAGCTCAGGGTCCGGAAAGTTTCTCTAGGATATGAAAAAAAAGCCTACATGAGCTCAAGTGAGATCAGGAGATGGAAAATAGAGAGTGAAGGCACTGCCTAGCTAAACCCTTGACCTCAGTTCCAGGATAACCTGATTTCAACACTTTATTTACAGCTCAGAGTAGGAGAAGCCTGCTTATTCCGTACATTTATGTCCTTGTATTCTTCAGTCAATGGGATGGAAGACAGGGGCAGAAGACTTCATTCAAGCATTGCCTTTAGCCTTTGGATTTGAACAACTGAAAATCTAGGAAAATTACCAATCCATGCATCAGACATTAGGAGAATGAAAAGCCATATTTACCTAATAAACTTCATTGTGGAGAAATGAGTAGGGACTTCCCCAAATCCTCAGTTTATATATTTCATGTAGAGGAAATATTATGGCCCTCAGGATGTATTTATCTAGAGATAGCTAAATATCTTTTTTATGCTGTTGCTTACCTCTATTTTGTACAATAATTTAATTCAGTTCTTTGTAGTCTAAACCAATTTCCTCCACCACAGAATTTTATTATTTGCTGATTGTCTCTAGGTAGCTTAATTACTTGTAAGAGGATAATGAAGAAAACCTGGAGCCGATATTTAAGTAGAGTGGAACTACTCGAGTGTAATCAGCATTTTAAATTTGCCTTTTAGTACTTTGTAAAGACCTATAACAAAATGCCTCCTTCCCTCCTGCCTTGCCTATTAAAAGGCTGTCAGGAGTTGGTGCACTGCAATTAACACCAAGGGGCAATGTGCCTGCCAGAAGGTGTGGGGGGTGGAGGGGAAGGGAGGCTTGCTGCTGGCTGGGCTCTTCTGGGGCTCCATTTGCATCATGCTCTCATAGCATCTTCACTGAAATAGAAAAGCAAGAACACTGGGGTCTTAAAAGGTCTCCTGGTGGTTTTTTCTTACCTCAAGGAGACCATTATGAGTTACTGTTGATGTCCTCAAATGTTCTAGCAAAGTTCATTGTTTTCCATCTACTTAAATAATTTCAATTATATCAGCCAGACTTCACTCTTGAAAGTTTTGTTTTTCTTCCTTGTTTTGCAAGTCGGCTTCAAACCAGAGCTGACTTCATTTCTAGTGACAAGAAAACTCCCTGTACCCTCTCACACATGGTCTGAGGGATGTCAACCCCAGCAAGCAGGAATAGCCCAGGCACTGGCATGCTCTTGCTCATGGCTGGATCAAGGAGGCAGCACAGGTCAGGAGGGACTAGTTCTCCCCAGTCTGAGCATGTGCAGGTTAGAGAGCAGAGGATTTAGCTCTGTTCATCTAGCTGTGATTTCCTCTTACCAGCTGATTCAGAAAATGAGTCCTGACCTGCTTCCTTGACTGTGTAACTCAAAGGGCTAAGTAGAAATTTGAGTGATAGCTTCTCTTCTGCAATTTCTGTTCTTTGTAGTTTGTATGGAGTAGCTTAATCAGCTCAGGCCCCATAGATGACAGCAAAATGGTTCTTCATTTCCATGTAAAATTGAACTGTCAACTAAAGGTGTTTAAATATACTCATTCACAGAATGGACCAAGAAACATTTAGGGTCCTTTGTGAGTTTAAATCCTTCTGTAGAGGAGTATAATCCCTGTTACCCTTGCCACATGGGGGTACCCTGTGCATGGGTTAAAGCAGCGGAGGAGAAGAGTACAGCCCTGCAGCCATTGCCATCAGTGTGAGGTTCAGGCAACCACAGATTTTAGGGGCAAGTCTCTGACTGCTGATGGCTCATTGTGTCTCCCCAGCTCAGCCCAGACTTTGGAGCTGAACTGCCGCAGCAGGATCAGAGTGTCTCCTCAGCCTTTATTACCAGGTAATTAGGTGGTTTGACACTCAGTAATACTTGATGCAATTTTAGTTCTTGCCTTTCCTTGGAAGGAGTCGCAAGACTGATTGCTTTTAGAAAGCAAGGTGACTAAAATGAAATGCTGCAGTGCTAATCATAGTGGATTTAACTCATTGCCACTGGGCCTTTAAGAGACAGGTGTGTGAGATGTCTCCGATGCTGAGCCTCATACCCACAGTAAAGGGACCATTAGCCCTGACTGTGCTGCTCAGCTGACTCCTGCGAAAACACGGCCAAGCAGGATAATGTTGTCAGCACCAGATGAATCTTTGGTCTGTGAGCTGAATCTTCTTGAATTATGGTGCAATATACATCTAGAAGATAATCAGTATGCGCCATAAATACCAGAGCCATAAAAGCATACTTGGCTGAATCCTGTCTTGCCATATCAGCCACAGAAACTGTGGGAATTCAACAGATCCTTGTTGTCCCATGTGCCCCAAGAGTTAATTTGGCCTCTTGTCTTTCTTGTCCTGTTAACATTTATTTGCACCTAATAAGGCATGAAGTCATTACTTGTGGTGTATGTCCTAACATTTAATCCCATGGTGTCGTATTTTAATTGTACAGAAAGAGTATCTAAATTGTTCTAATTCCCTAAGGATGTGGTTATCCAGTAATGATCACAACCCTTGAAGCTCCCTTATTACTTTTATTGAAATAAAATCCTTCATGACTGAAATACTACATAATTTTTAAATTGCATCAAAATGAATTTGATGGCTTAAAAGAACAGATTGCAAATTTAGTTCATACAAGACTGCCCATAAGTAATACCTTATAGAGCACTTTCACATACCAAGTCCTCTAGCTATAAAAGGATAACACTTCAAACACTCAAGAAATGTGGCTGAGGGCATCACATCTTTATAGGCCCTCTGAGGGGTCCGTGAGGCTCCGACCAGTAAGTATGGTTTGAGGCTTCAGCCTTTTCTATGTATATTATGTGGCACGTGATCAGATGGAAGTGAAGCACCGTTTGCTGTCATCTACTGGGCCCGAGCTGATTAAGTCACTCCATGCAAACCATGAAGAACAGAAATTGCAGAAGAGAAGCTATCACTCAAGTTTCAGCTCAGTCCTTTGAGCTGTACCTGGCCGGTAGCACAGACTAGAATTCAGCCTCTACTTCCACAGAAACATAATAAAATCATAAAGTAATAGAACAGTTTGGGATGGAAGGGACCATAAAGATCATCTGGTCCCAAGCCCCCTGCTGTGGGCAGGGACAACTTCCACCAGACCAGATTGCTCAAAGCTCCATCCAGCCTGGCCTTAAACACTTCCAGGGATGGGGCATCCACAATTTCTCTGGGCAGCCTGTCCCAGTGCCTCACCACCCTCACAGTAAAGAATTTCTTCCTAATATCTAAACTTAACCTACCGCTTTCATTGTGAAGCCATAGCCCCTTGTTCTATCACTACATACCGCTGTAAAAAGTCTCTCTCCATCTTTCTTGTAGCCCTCTTTAGGTCCTGCAAGCCCGCAATTAGGTCTCCCCAAAGCTTTCTCTTCTCCAGGCTGAACAATCCCAATTCCCTTAGCCATTCCTCATCGGACAGGTACTCTACCTCTAAAAAGGCTGTAGCACCACTCTCCCTACTTCTCTTTGGACAAGTTAATAATTATTGCATATTTCACAGATTTCTTAGATACCCTCCAACTCAACAGAATTATATGTATGCTTAAAGACAACCATGCAATTTAGCTGATTACTTCATTTATAAAACAATTTATATAACTGTCCTTAATTTGAAGTAAGTTCTCCACACCTTTGGATAAGAAATTATTATCATGGTCTTCATATTACTTTACTCTAAAGTATATATAATATATATATTATATATATAAGAATACAATAATTTAATTTCTAGAGCTTGGAATTGATATATCATATTACATATGCTCAAATTTTATAATGCTACTCCCTAGGTTATATATGAGTGACAAATCAGCTGGAGGCAAATTTTTAAGCCATTTTCCTTTCCTTCAAACCTACCCAAACCTTTTGGCCCCTCCCAAAGAAGGTAAAAATAATGAATAGTCGACATTATTTCTGAAGATTGGTGCAGATGGGAAAAGAGAGGGTAAGCAAAGGCTACTAATCAAATCTCTAAAATGTAGCCCATGGTATACCTACTAGACAGCAGTCCCTGGTTATGCAAAAAGCTCCTGAATTTAAAATATAATCTCTGTAAATGAGAAAAGGTTGCTCTTAAAAAAAGAATAACCTTCTTAGTCCTGCTGTTTAATGAAATAATGTGCATTATGATTTATATCTCACTCTGGTCCCATTTATAACTCTTCGTTTTTATTAAGTAGTTACAGATTTTGCTATATACCAACTCAAAGAGCATACTTATGCTGATCATGTTGGGCAAAATCTTTCTGCAGATTTCCTCAAATGACTGCTGTGACATTTCGTAGTTCATATGGATCACAACTGTGGGTTCACAGCAAGCTGTGAAAGACTTGACATAGTTTTCACTGCTTTACAAATCAATGCTGTCAAGAGCAAATCTTGACCTTTATGCAATTTTAATTAATTTAATAAAAACCTTTGGCATGGGGAGTAATTTAGAGATGTATAGAAAAAACTTGGCTGTCTAAGTAGTTTCTGTCAATTTTGACAAAGACCCATGATGGAAAGTGAGTAAAGGTCCATAAGAGTCTATCAAAATTGTCTAAAGCACTCAGAAGCATTTAAAGTCCTATCCTGTTTATTCTGTTTTATACACCAAAGCCAAGCAAGGTGAGCTGCAATCTAAAGAATAACACCAGAGTTTATTTTCAGACTGCCTGAAGATGATTTAACATTTAGCAGACTACATATACAGTCTAAGGTTAATGAATAGGGCTCTGCTGTTCTAGCAACTTTGTACTGTTGGTATACTGGAGCAAGAGTTTTTGGTGCTTAGGGTACTCATCTTCTATTTCTGCACACCTACTTGTAATGACTTGAAATCTAAGAAGAAAAAAACTGTGTCAAGCAACTCCCTTCAAGAAGTAGCTATCCATAGAAATGAACTTGTAGAATAAATTTGCATAACCTCAAAGTTTTGAATAATATGCTAACTTTTCCAGTTTGCTTCCATGTGTATAAGGTAGCATGGTCTCCAGCTGGTTCAGGAAGTGCACCAGTGAGATACCCTGGTCAGATCATCTGAGTAAGTGTTATGTTTCACTTTCTCATCACCCACTGACCAGAGTGGTACAGCCAGTTCTCAAGTGATAAAATCTTATAGAATGCTGTCTGCCTCAGCAGACACCCTGTGGTGTTAGTTGTGATAGGATGAGGGAAAGTGGGTTTAAAATGCGAAATGGGAGATTTAGGTTAGATATTAGGAAGAAGTTCTTTATTGTGGCTGTGGTGAGGCACTGGAAGACGTTGCCTAGATGGGTGCCCCTCCCTGGAAGTGTTCAAGGCCAAGCTGGCTGGGGCTTTGATCAACCTGATCTAGTGGAAGCTGTTCCTGCCCATGGCCAGGGGCTTGGAAATCGATGATCTTTAAGGTCCCTTTTTACCCAAACCACTCAGATTCTATGATTAATATGATTAATTAGACACAGGTGTGATAGGCCTACTCTGTGATTTGGACACAAAAGACATGAATATCGATTTCATGTATTACAACTGAAATTTCTGTGCTCTGAAGTTATATTTTTTCTGCTTAACGAGAGTCTTTAATGTGGATAAGACTAAGTAGAATTCAGAATAGAAATGTTGTGTTCTGTGTTGCTGGATCATCTTTTGCTTTATCATCTTTACAACATGCATGACGCAGATGGCTGGAAGTACTGTCTGCAGAGAGCACAGAGCTGAATCAAAGAGAGAGCATCACTACCTACATATAGAATAGTACACAGGTTCGAGTTGGGAAGGTTAACAATGATTTAATGTTCTCACCTGCTCAAGTTTAACACAGGGTTTTATAAGGAGTGGGATATTAGCTAGAATTTGAAAACTAGTAATCCAGACTCCAGGCCAATGGTCACAAATCTTGCAATCACATTGGTTAAGAACAAAGTGAGAGCCTGAGAAGACATGAAGTTCATTCTTGTGATAAAAGCATGTCTGAGCACAGGATTATTCAGGAATATCTATTCCATATTAAATTTCCATTTCACCATGCTTAAATGTCAGGTATTGATGTGCCCTTATTTAAAGAATAACAAGTAAAGGCTGGTATTGTTTATATTGGGGCCATTCAGTGAACAAAATCAAGAACCTGAAAGTCCAGGACACCTAATTTGGCATGTATTCTGAGACCTGAGTTTCACTCAGAAGCTTACAAGGAGCTATTTTGCTGAGAAAAGTGATGTTAATCACAATACTGGTTTGGGAGACTTCTTTTTGTTATCACACTGTGAAATTGCTAAATTCTCTTTGGCTGCGTATAGCAATGTAACTGTCTAATAAAAGCAAGGTTAGATTTTAGGGTCAGATTGCATATCTCCAGATCAAGAATTTCACAGTACTTGGAGAAATGTGATTGCATGTTATTTGGTTTTAGGCTCATAGACACACACCCCAACAGCTGCAGTGGCACTGCTCATGGGAACGGGCTGTGGCTTCAGTCACTCACCCGGGAGCTCTGTGCTCCTCATATAGAGAAGCAGAAACCATTCTTCAATTATGCATGCCTTTATCTTACATCTTCAGGCACTGAGAGAGGCCACCTGGATTGGGGATTTTTGTAGGTTCTTTAGAGAGAGAAAGGAGTTTCTATGTAGAAATCTGCTCAAAGTAATCTTTTTAAAGCTATTAGGAACTGTAGTTTATATTAAACTCTCAAATTTGAAAACAGCAAGGGCTCTTGGCTATTAAGAATTTTAAGGCAAAACAATTTGCTTTCCTGTGTTTCATGGGACATCTCTCACCTGCATGGGTGGGTGTGTGTACCTGTGCTCAATTCAGAAACAAAATCCAGTGTGAAAACTGGCAGCCACAGAAGAGGCTAGAACATCTTTGAAAGAAGTTTTTGAGCCTGGTGCAGCTGCCCTGAAAAGAAGAGAGTCAGCATGTAATTTTAAAAAAGGAGTTTACTTTACAGCTTGAGTCTTAAACTGAATTTTGGAATCAAAACAGAAGAAAGGCACTGATTCTGTCCTAATATATAACTCTACTTGGCAGTTGTGATCCTCCTGCAGCCTGTGGAGTGACATCTGTAAGACTAATAAGACACATGAAAGAGGCATACCTATCAGAATGCAGTTTTCACTGAGGCTTCCTGACACAACCAAAATGCTAATATGAAGCAAGGACATAATTGACTCTTTAGAATCCATGTGAAAGACAGTATCAGATGTATTGGATAATATCCTGGCTCTGCTCGAGTCAATGAGAACTTCTCTCTTAAACTTCAGTGGGTCCAGGATTTCATCAATTATATTCATCAACGACACAATTCAATGATTTCTTTCTGACTTATATCCTTTTTTTATTAAAATTCTTCAACTGTAATAAGAATTTACAGCTTAGAAATATTGTAACATGATTGTTCAGTAATGAACTACTCTTACAAATATTGTGAGTACTGCTACTTTAAAGTATGAAGGCATTTTAATTGGATTGTATAAACTGAGTACACAGCACAGCTTCCAAGGAAGATGAGAAGAATGGTAATCCTTTATGTAATCATACACATGATAGATTATATCTGGGTTTCTGGGAAGAGAAAGGCTGTCGTAGGCAGCTATGGGAGCTGAACACATTCTTTTCCCATCTCTGCAATTTTCTTGATTTTTAGAAAAATACAGTACAAATCAAGAGAGTCAAAAATCTTAAAAATTCTCATGAATAAAATATTTGAAAAAAACCCCAAAACTCTAGGCCTGCCAGAATATTTTTTTAAACACTAATTCAAAATTCTTATAACTGACAAACTAACTGAAATGTGGAAATTAAAGAGCATGCTGATCTAAGCACACCATATTTCTCTAAATGTCAAACTATAAAATGTCATATGTTTCCTTAGAATAAGAAAGATATTCAGAAAACTTCTCAAAATTCCTCTTTGAAAAATTACTCAATAAGAAAAAGAGATTAAAAACTTCATGGTTATGTCTAAGGGGCTCCTCAGCAAGACCACTTAAAAATGAAATAAAAAGGAAGACTTTGGACACTTTCTCACATCATAACTTTACTGAAAAGCTGATGAAGTACACACCAGGTAAATGAGGTACTAAGTAGTTAGGTGGACAGTGATGTGGATTGAAAACTGACTGAAGAGCCAGCCCAGTGGTTTGTGACCAGCAGCGTGACTTCCAGCTGGAGGCCAGTCTCCAGTGCTGGCCTCCAGGGGACGGTACAGGTGCTGATACTGTTTGACATCTTCATAAAGCATGTTGACTCTGGGACAGAGTGCTCCACCAGCAGGTTTGCTAATGGTACAAAACAGGAGCGGGGGCTGAAAAACTGCTTGGGTGTGCTGCCATCCAGAGGCACCTTGACAAGCTGGAGGAACAGGCAGAGAGGAACCTCAGGGAACTCGGCAAGGGAGGAACAACTGCAGGCGCCAGCCTTCATGAGGGGCAGGAATGCTGGCAGAGAAGGACTTGGATGTCCTGCTGAGCAAAAAGTTCACCAGCAATGTGCCTTTGCAGTAAAGATGGCCAAGTGCATCTTGGGCTATGTTAGGAGCAGAGCTGCCAGCAGGTCAAAGGTGTTGACAGCTCTCCCCTGTCTACGCTGGTGACGCCACACCTGGTGCGTGCAGCTTTGTAAAAGAAAATGAACTTTCTGGAGTGAGTCCAGTGGAGGGCCACATAGATGGTTAAAGGAGTGAGGCACCATTCCTACAAGGAGAGCCTCAGAGAACTGGTAGTATTCAGCACAGAGATAAGAAGGCTTAGAGGGACCTTGTCCATGCATAAAAACTACTGGAAGGGAGAGTAAAGAAAAGGGAGATAGGTGGTTCTGAGTGCTGTCCAGTGACAGGACAAGCGGCAAAGGGCACAGATTGAAATACAGGAAATTCTGTTTAAAGATAACGAAACACCTTTTATTGTAAGGGTGGTCGAACAGTTTGTGCTGAGACGTTGTGGAGTATCTGTCCTAGGAGATATTCAAAACATGACTGGAAACAACTCTGAGCAGCCAGCTCTTGCTGATCTTGCTTTTAGTCAAGAACTGGACCACAGGATTCCCAGAGGTGCCCTCCCTCCTCAGCTGTTCCTATGATGCTGTTTCATGGATTCCTCTAAGAGCTTAAGCCTTATTCTTAAAGACCATAACTGCCCCATGAGTGAGGTCAAAATTCATCAGCTCTCCTGGGTAAGTTAACAGAAATAATTTGAGTTCACAGTACCAGGACCATGTCAGTGACAGGCAGCTGCGTAGAAAGAAGACACATTTTCTGTGCATCTGAAACTTAGGTGTTTTTTCTTTCAACAACTTAATAGCAGAGTGTTGAGACAAGCAAATAAACCTGCAAGGGACGCCTGCAAACATCACTGCTAATCAACATGTTCAGGGTTGGCTGCAACTGGAAAAACTACAAACCAGAGGCAGCGTCAAGTTTTCCAGCTTAAAAAGAAAAGGTTTATTAAATGTTTTCTAAAACAGTCTCAGATAATGAAGTACAGCCAAAGGATATTAATGAAAACTAGAATGGCCACTTATTTCTGCAGCAGAAACACTGTTTTCTTCCCATGCTTTTGTGGGGGGCTTATGAATTTCAGTGATAATGTTATGACTGGACTTCTTGTCATCGACGTTTTTACCAGAAATCGAGATTTAAACTTAGTTCATTTGTCACAAGTATATTTTATATCTCTAAGTTTTCCTCTGGTATTACACGATGTTTTAAGGAGGTCTTATATAGACAACCATGTCCATGAGCAAACTATATAATTACAGATCCGTATTCTTGTCTCTTTTATGACTTCATGGTCTGTATCTATGTTAAATGTTTGCCTGTTTGAAACATGCAGTCTAAGGCACGGAGCTGTTTCTTTTTCTAAATCTCTACTGGGAAAATTGGACTAGTTTCTGAATAAACTTTTCAGCAAAATTGGTTTGCTCTCTGTAAGAGTATTTTTCAAGTTTGATTTTTAGACAGAACAATACAAATCTCTGTAGTTCCATGCAGTTGTGTTTTCAAGAAACGCAAAAGGAGCTTCTAGGGATTTGTCTGTACATATGCACCGGTCAAAATTCACTAAATAGAGCACTGCATGAGCTACAGTTAAACTTAAAGAGCTCCTTGAAAACTCCATAACTACAAAGAGAAAAAAGTTCTGTACACATATGCAAATCTGAAAATTTTATTACATTTCTGCAGGTATTTTGTAAAAAAAGAAGGGAAAATAAAATATGTATTCCTGAGCATTTGCAGTGAAATCTCAGAACAACTGATATCTCTGTTCCTTTAATGTTGTTCACTAAGAAAAGCAAGTACCTAGAAAGCTGAACATACAGTAGTTTTCTTTATAAAGAATGCTATTATGAATACCACAATTCTATGCAGTATTAAGCTTCTTGATAGTGTCAAGACTACCTGACTCAGGGGGTTTGTATTTGACAAGAGAACATAAACATAAGAACTTCAGTTCATGCCATCCTGTCTGCACAAACAGAGCTACTTTTACCGCTACTGGGCATAAAGTCTGACCAGAAAGAGTAGTTCATGTTTATATGCAATTTAGACTTGTGTACTTCATAATATTCAACTATAAATGTTGGCTTTACAGTAGAGAAATGGAAGTTACAATCAAAGAGCATGTCTTAATTTGAAGAAAGAAACCACAAAAAATTGGTTATACAGCCTGAGGGAAATAAAAACCAAAAGGAACTGGGCCAGTCCCAAAGTCAGAAGTACTTCAAAGAGGAGGGAGAGTACTAGAAGACTGAACAATTGTAGGGATCTTTCTTGCTTCTGCAGCAGCACTCCCTGTGCTGCTTACACATCAGTGGTAATGTTACATTTCGACCACTGCCTTCAGGAGGGCCCCAAATGTGTTTAGCCAGGTGCATTTAGAATCATTTAGCTACAGTTATGAAGTTAAACTAAGAATAATAGGATATCTTGTAGAGAATAACTTGTCAGTATAATTAGAATCATGCTATCAAGTGGTAAAATAGATCTTAAGAAGCTGGGACCATTACTACTCTGAATTTCAAAATAAGTCATCACAATGCGAGTTGTAAACTGTGACCTCATCCTCAACACCATTTAGCAGGTCACTGTTCCACTAACCAAAGTACCAAACTAAGCTATGAATAGCCTTTAAAGGTCAACCTTCCTTGAAGGTTGAACTAAGTAGGTCCAACCAACCTAAGGGTACCTTGTAAAGGTTAAGCTTTAATTTATTTATTGCATTTTTCATATATATTTTATTTAAGTATTTCTTTTCTTCCAAGGATTTCACACCCTCTTGAAATCTGATTTTGATTAAACAAAATTAATACAAAAGTCATTACTGGAACTTTTATCTAGAAACAAGCAAAAAGCCCCACACAAGCACAGTGGATTTTTATATTTGTATTTGTGTCATGTACAAAATTCTGTTTGCAGCTCTGTGGGAAAACAGCCTCTGAGGAGTCACAAACTCTTTATCCTATAGAACACAAAGATGCTCTGATGGCAAACTTCAAGCAAGCAAAGGCATGTTGCGTGTTGGTAGCAAGTGACAGCGGCTCCCTGCAGCTGTGACACCCTCTTCAGTATCACCAGGCATTTGAGGGGCACCCGTCCCAAGGGCTGTCTGTGGGAGAAGAAGGGGACCAGAATCAGCTTTTCTGAGCAGAGCCATAGAGACCTGCCCCAGAGTGGGAAGCACAGTGTGGCAGTGTGCTCCCTTCCTCTGAACAGACCTGCCCTCCTGGTGGCACCATGACCTGCATTTGAACCCCTCAGAAACAGAAGCATTTGTCTTCCTCTAAATCCTCCAAGGGATGAAACATAAGAAACATTTCACTTGCCAGGACTGTTTACTACTTGTTGAAGTAAATGTAAATCTGATGTTTCTCTAACAGGAGCTGACAGCTTTATTTTACAGTGACATATCCATAGACTTCTTGGCATTTCTTATTACTATTTTGACACTAGAAGCTCTTTCCTGTGATTTAGTGTCAAAGCAGTAAGGTCATCTTGAGCTATTTAAACACTTGGTAAATAGCAGACTTGAAAATAAGAGGCAATAACATTATAAGTATGAAGTGTTCAGATATATCTCACCACAGGTACCCATGACTATTTCTCTGGAGCTACAGTATCTCTACAATAATATTCATTAAAGAAATATATTACTAGTGATTCAGTGTGGATCCTGTAGTGAAACTGCATTTTATTAAGGAATAGTTGCTGCCATGAATGAATGAATTTACAATTTGAATAGTTCAAACATATAAAATCAAACAGCACTAAGCAACAGAGAAAGCAGAGTAGCAATTACTGATCATTGTTTGACCAGTTTGTATGATGTTTTAATTTCAAACAAGTGACCCCCTCCTCTGACTTGAGTGGTTGCTCTTCTGGCTCTGACAACTCCATATGGAAAGTTGCTGACTAGCCAGAAAAGATCAGAAGGCTTCCACAGTCCATAGCAGTTCTGCCCCTGGAAGGATTGTCCTAGTTACCCTACACGACAGTCCTGCATCTGCTGATTGAAGACTGACTTCTCTTTAATAATTCTATTTGTTATTTTGACTGACAGGGAACTAATTCAGTTTAACTATATGGTCAATTAGCTACTAACATTTTAATTATAATGGCATTGTTAGTTGTCCTTAAGAAGTTATGCCCCTGTGAAGAAAATTATGCTTTAGGAGATATTTCACCACCACATTTGCGAAGGAAAGAAAGAGGAAAACAAAATCTACAGTGGGCACTGCTTTGCATGAAAGGAAACAAATAAAGATCCATAGGATCCCAGGTTAGCTTTGTGATTGTGATAAACTCTCCCTTCAATGTGCTTTCTAAAGGTTAAGACCAACTAGGGCACACTGGACCTCTGGAACAACCAAGAGTAACTTTGGAGTAGCTCTGATCTGTATTTGTCTGTGGAAGGGTTTGTTTTAGTTCAGACACAATGTTTAAGTCAATATATGTCAAAGCTGTGTCACTGCTGTTAGAAGCACAAAAGTTGTCATGGATATTTGTGTCCTGATTGATTTGAGATGTGGGGCTAATTTAAATAATTCAGAGTGTTGCAAGGACATCAGTCTTGGGGCTTCTTTGTTGCTGAGAGTTTATATAATTTTATTCTTAGTGGACTCTGTACAGTCTCTGCAGTATCTCGTTTACATCTGGCTTGACTCAAATGACTGTCATATTAACTGGAAAAGCAATGTTAAAAATCAATAACTGCTACAACTCTTTATCACCACCACAAACTTTTAATGTTTGCTCTCAAAACTTTCTTTCTGTGTGCAGTTTTATGCATCACTTGATATGGATTTTACCTTAAATCTTCTAAGGTGTACCACAAGGTCTTCAGCTGAAGTGCACATTGAAGGAATAATTACCGCATACAAATGAATTTTTTGACATTGAGATGTTCTCGTCCCATATTTATGTGTGTGCATTCTTTGCTATTGATATTCAACCTCTATATTCATCAGCTAAGCTGTTTACTTCTACAATGGCACATTTCTGTCACCTGCAGCTTCTAGTCCTCTACTTCTGCATCACAGTTGGCAAGTGCTTTAACTGTCTGTATGTCTCTGTGCACTTTTTTCTGTTAATATTGTTCTGATAGTGCTAAGGGTTGTTGGCTTGCAGAAAACAATTTCTGTTGGCTACTGCAGCTGTTGCATCAGCTCGAGAAGGTAGCTCCTTCCAGGTGAGCCATCCTGGAGGAGCAGCTCCACACTGGCTGCATGAACAGCAACATGACACTGCTAGTGCAGTTGTATGAACACAGTGTTCATTCTCTGTAAATATTTCAGATAATACTGTACGGTATATGTTGCACACGTACAGAACCTTCTTTATCCTTTTTTCAAAAAAAAAAAAAAGAAATGGCCTCTGTACTATTTGGAGATTCTGTGATATGTGAAAATGTTGCTTAGGTTTAGTAGAAATTCTCATATTTGCCAAATGAAGTGGAAAACTCTTAAGATTTCCAAGGTAATGAGTGCTGCAATGCCCCAAATCGTTGCATACACACCAGAAGTCCGTGTATCAGTATGACTAAGATCCTGGTTTTTTTCTGTTTGAAAATATCCTTGTCCCTTTCCACTGTTGTAGGGATTTTTTCCAAAGTGCTTTCACTAACTATTATAGGATTGCTATAATTTCTGGTGATTAAAAGTTCTTAGGTGTTAGTTCTTACAGTTAATTAGTAAAAAAAGAGCTTGCTACCAGCTGCTAGTAGCAACTTGCTATATTATGAATATCCTTCCTATACTTTCAAGATCTCTGCCCTGAGTGTGGTGTGTCCTGGAGTGTCTCCAAAGGCATCTTCCATATGAACAGTACACACAGTATCAAGTCTTAACACATTTTAAACTATTCACTGATGTAGAGGATAATCTTGTGTGATGCAAAGTCTCTGAAAGTCATATTGATGTCTGGCCATAAAGTATTGATATCTTTCAAGAACTTCAATAAGAACATCAGAAAGATCACATCATGAGGCAAGGTTCACTTTATTTCCAAGGTATTTTATCAGTTTGGTTATCTTGCCTGATGATAGCTTGTTATTTTTAGAGGGAGATTGAGGATAACATTGGTTTTCATGATGACAGAAGTCTTGTAAGTCACCTTCTTTCTTCTGATAGGCAATGAATAATTACAGGAATAAAAGAAAATTTTTAGAAGGGTTACTTGCTGGGTGTTTTGTGACATATTCTTGAAGAAATTGCATATGAAGAAATATTTCTGTGTATGAGCTCAGGTAATGTTTATCTTCACAATTGTTTTTGTCACAAAATCATTATATAGCATGATGTCATCATATCTGATTATCTTTAGGTTTTCTGAAAACATACAAAGATCACTCATTAGGACTTCTTAAAGAACCCACAGAATATTTTCTAAACATATTCTTGTATTTTCCTATAATATAATTAGCAGACACACATGTCCAGAGAACAACTTCTGGACTATTGCAGTGTGGACCTGCAGCAGGTGCCAACCAGATATAATTTTCTCATCCCAATCCCATTATTTTGTCCCAAAACTGTGTCTCCGTTGAATCACTTTCATCATCTGAATCTTGCACAGAGAAGGCTTATTAGCTACACTAGATCACATCAGGTTTCTTCCTCCTTTCTCTTCAAATTTCCACACCTTTCCTGCCATCTGATTATCCCCTGCTTCCTAAGCATTATCATAATCCTGTGATCAACCAGCTGTGGGCCATGTGTGTAGAGCTATAAAAATTGTTGCAGATATGTTAGTAGAAACCTATTATATGCTTAGTATTTTAATTTTAGAAGGAATGGGTAACACACTCATTACAACAAAAGTCTTCAGCATAATTAAGAAGTTCCTTCTTACATGTTTAATTTTTTTCTCACTTCATTTTTTACTATTAATTCATTGCAATATTATGGATGTCAGATGCATGCAGAAAAATTTGAGGACGTATTTCATTCCATATAAGTTTGTTCCTCTGTAAGTTTTCCTAAATATACTTACTCCTACAGATGACAGTCAGTATTATTCATGTCAAAACTTACTCTTTATATTTCAAAATTCAGCACCCTTTTGTTACAGGATAGTGGTATTTTTTACTAAGCTTGTCTCTTTCTCATGGTGACATTTCGTTTAAATAAGAAAATCTGTATAAAGTGACTTTGTGCCTATAGGTGAATTTATTTGAAGTGTAAAATGTCAAACTGGCAACAGCAATAATCCTGTAAATTAGGTATGTCAAATAATGTACGTGTAGACTTGTGATTCATCTAAGAGTGGAAGAATTTCTATTTCAAGAAACCTGAATCATGAGTTCCCATTTCTTAATTGGTACTCTTGACAAAAGTGAGAAATATACCAATATAAAAAATTTATAACTCAGAACATATTGAGTCTAGAGTAAAACTAACACCATCTCCCAGTTCAGCAATTCTCAGAAATAAAAAAAAGATGTCTCTATACATGGAACAGAGTTCATCATCAAACAGTAATTTTCTAATTAGCAACTTCTCCTAAACAACATCCAGGAGGTTGCCTAGAGTGGTGCATAAATGCATTTACATGCTGTTACAGGAACTGTGCTGTAAGATGGATTGTGCTGCATGAGCCAGTCTAGAACAGTCACAGCCTCTGAGAGGATCTGATCCCACACCATCGCCTCTGAGACCTGGTGCATTCTCACTTGTAAGACTGAAATTGCGTGGGGAGACCACGGAGCCAGAAGGAAAACTGAGTGGAACATGTATGGAGAAAACACCACATGGCTGTGGCTGCTATGGCTGAAAAATCACCTTGTCACCAAAGCTGGCCCCTTATCCGTAACCTTTCCTGACCCCTTTGCTGGGTAGTGCAAAGGGTAGTGCTGCCTCTCAGGTTCTTCAAGTTCACTGCTGAGATAGGCACTTTCTGCTCTTTTTTGGTGAATGTGAGATGGATTATTAAATATCACTTTGAACTATTTAAGTTTGATTTGAAGGAATTAAGTTACAGAGTGCTTACCTAAGCAGTTTCCCAGAAAATCTGAAGGGCAGTAAGGAGTATTAGTAAATACTGAGCAGCATGACTTTTTTCTAATTCTATTATTTCAGCTAGAACATTTCAAAATTAGAATTTTCTCTATGAAAGGAGCAGAAATTTTGTCTAAGTAATGAATTTAATTGCAGCTATTTGCTCTAAGTACAGTGCCAATAATTTTCCATTCTGAGAAGATTCAGCATTTTCCTGCAATGCTAAAATGGACTAAGGCACAGTTCAGTTCCTATGGAAGCTTTGCCACTTTTTACTCTTTATTTGAGTCTTCTCCTTGGTGTAACAGTGTCAACATGCCTTTATACACCTATCATGCGCTCTACTATTTGCAGATGTAGTATCTAGAACACTATTGTATTGTGTTACTCTGTTACTGTAATATGGATGTACTGTTACATTGTGCTATGCAGCATATTTTGCAGTGCTTTACCTGCCACTTTCTGCACTGAAATGCAGAAACTTCAGCAGTAACTCTTCTCTCTTACAGAGAAGGAAATAGCTCTGTTGGATTTATAGGTCACAATTAAATTGAAAATGCTACTGTCCAAAAAGAAAGAAGAAAAAAAGGTAAGTAATTTAAATTTGTTCTTATTATATGCATATCACGCTAATCCTGTGGTATACACAGCACATAGGAGTTTTCTCCTTCTTTCAAATTCTTGTGGTTACTGAAGAATAACACTGTTCTCAGGCAACACTAAAGAGCTATTGCACAGTGCTTCGCTATGAACTTTCTCATGGACTCATATCATTATTGTCATTCTCTGCATTTGAGGAGGTAGGCTAATTCTAGTAGGTGTATACACCTAAATTAATTGGGAATTAGCTACACCCAGCTACACTGGTACCACCTGGTAACATCACATGGTAATGCCACTTCATAAAGATTAAAATAAGCTATGGAGAAACATTCTGTCCTGAGCTGAATACTGGCCATATGAAAGGTCTGTAGCTTTAAAATTGCTTAGTGATCCTTTAGAGGATGGGACAGAGAGGATCAGCACTAAAAATCCAAAACTGAACCTAAATAATCAATTAAATGACAGAAGTAGAACTAGTTTCAAGTTCAAACACACTAAAAGAATACTTCTGGAAAGGAGAGCTGAAAGAGATTTGAGGCATCCCCAGTCACCAGCACCAACACAGGGAGATGCAGGCAGCAAAAGCATCCATCAAAGGAGTCTACATATAGCTACTACACCTTGCTGCTTGTTGGGCACAACGTAAATATTTTTCTAAAACCTTCATGTCTGCAAACCTCCCAAGTAAGGCTTACAGGTAAAGGAAGCTGTCCAAATGTGTGTTTTTCCTCTTATCTTGTAATTAATTAATCACTTTGCACAGGCTTGTTTCTGTTTATTTTCAATGTCAGTGTAAGTTTTCCAAGCTCTGCTAAAAATTAAATATTGTCAACAATAGAACTAGAGACTAAGTATATATTTAAGTGACCCTGGTTGCCTACCCTTTTTCTTATGTGTTAACAAGTGGAAACATTATTCAGAGTTGGCTATTAACCACACCGCATTCATATACCACCTGAATTTGTTTTTCAGACATTCCTCAGTGTTAAATGGTATAAAGTACATCACATTGTTTGCGAAGAAATCTCACCTTTATGATCCCTTTCATTTCTGCCTAATTGTCTAAGATAAGAATAGCTTGCTGCGCCTGAGGGGGAAATTTTCCATTACTGCTGAAAAGATAAATGGTAGAAAGCAAAATGAACTTGGCTCATTACAATCTCCTGAAAAAAAGGCAAATTGGTCTTCAGAAATGATATAATAGAACTGACACTTTTATTAGTCTGGAGTTCAAATGTGGCATTTTATGTATTTTTTCCATAAAGTATAATACAAACAATTACAGATGCTGGCAATAATGAATGGTACTTAGTTTCTTTTACTAGCTTTATTCTGTAAGTTCCAGAGGGAGGAAAATGGTTTTACGAATAACCATTTTAATGAGAAGAGAAAGGTTACTTTTAAAGAAACATGACATACATTTCAGAGTGTTTCTAGTCTTAATCTCTATAATAATTGCTCTAATGCATTTTGATTTACTATGTAAGTGCATAAAATGCTTAGCATGGTGAAAGCCAGACTGCTGAATTGATATTTTGAATATCTGGTGAGCTTTGCAAGTCCGGTCTGAAAAAAGATTTCTTTCTTAGCACAGAACATAGCACATACTAATGGTCAGTCTTTGAACTTGGGATTCATTTAGATCAGTTACTTCGAAACAAATTTTTGTTGTGCTGTGTATCATTAGTGCTTAACAGGTAGACGTCGACTGGCTGGAGTACTGACTAGTATCACACAATTTCATCTGACAAAGGAAACATTTGAGTATCCATACAGCAGAACTATGGATCATTTAATTGAAGTAAAGGATGTGTTAATCTCAAATATCCATCCTGAAAAAAGACAGAAAGCTTATCTTTTTATTTCAGAGATAAGTTTTTTATTTATGTATCACATAAATTTACTTTGGTATATGGTTCCAGACTAATGGAAAGCGGCTTGCAAATCTATTGAATATATCTATATTGATTATATATAAATATATATATATATAAAATATATTAAAAGACATGTATATTGCTGTAAATCTATGCAGCAGTTTGGGAGCACCCCTAACCATGTAGATAAAAAAATCTTGACTTCAGCAGGATTTAAAGTCTGGGTTAGGCAAGTTTTTAAAGCAATGCTGAACAGAGGATTTGACTTGAGGGCATAAGATTAAGATGATTTTTCTGACAGTTTAATTCCATTTGCTCACAGGTCTGCATCTGACAGTCATTTTTTATCAACTTCACCTTCCAAAAACAAACAAAGAAAAACATCTGGAAAGTGTTGTTTGCACGTGATGCTTGTTCATACAGCAAAACGTTTTCTTTTTTCAATGGAGATCAGGTTCACAGATCAACATTTGCCATGAACATTTTGATTGTACTGATTAGCACGTGTTGTGGGAAATGCCTGCATTTGTATGTAGCCTGAGGAGAACCTAATACATTGCAGGTACTACCTAGGCAGAATGCAGTAGAGTGAAAACCATAATAATAATTCACATATATTCAATTATTGCCTAACACAACATTACACATATTTTTATGATTACTTGTAACTAGAACAACACAAGTTCATTAGCAACCAGAGAAGTATTTTAAATTGTTTTATCAAAATGATTAATGCTACTTTTCCAATCTTATTGAGGTCAAATGTGTGTATGCATTTATGTGAATAAAAAAATAGATAAGTTCTGTACAAATAAACTTGTTGTGTCACCTTGCATATTGAATTCTTCCTCTTCCCCACAAGCAACCTCTGTGCTGTAGGAGGAACAAGTTCATACCCACTGAGTCTTAAATGTACATAGTTCTAATGGGAAGGGGAAGGTCCTGAGGGCTGTGGAGTTTATTTCTGTCATGCCAGGTTGCCAAACAAAGCATCCCTGGAGGTGCCCCATGGCTTCAAAGATGACTGGTGCTCTATTTTTTTTCCTCTATTCCACATTTCTAGCCTTTGACCTCTACCTTCTCTCGTTTTCTTTTTCTTTTTCTTTTTCTTTTTCTTTTTCTTTTTCTTTTTCTTTTTCTTTTTTCTTTCTTTCTTTTCTTTTTTCTTTCTTTCTTTCCTTCTTTCCCTCTTTCTTTCCCTCTTTCAGTCTTTCCTTCTTTCTCTGTCTTTGTTTTCAGTTTTTCGTCTTTTTCTGCCTCAGAATTGCACTTATTTTTTTCTAGTTTCTCTGTTCTTGCTATTTTCAGGCAGATTTTCCTTTTTTCAAGGTGAGCTTTAGCATTGTCCTGGAGGTTGAAACTTAGATACACTGGAGCCAGAATAAGAAAAACAAACACAACAAGATACAGTGACTGCTATCTGTATTAAAGAGGGGTTGTACATGCTCCACTCTGAAGGTTATGTCAGCACAGACCGAATGGCATTTCTTTCAAACACTTCTTGAATTTGCACTCTCTTTGGCAGCAGAGGTTTGGTTATTTAGCAAACTTCTTCCACAATGACAGCAATCCTTGCCCCAGCCCCCGACTGATGCAGCGACACAATTGCTCAGTAGTAACTCTAGATACCACCCAGCACATTGATATGGGCTTGTTGAAATCTGGAGGGTTTATTTCAATAACCACATTTCTTGCGCTTGCTTGGCATATCTAATTGACATAGATTTTCCCCCCACTGTTACCAGATTTCTAGAGCTGCAAAAGAGTATGTTTCTTCTAAGTCAGAAGTCAGATCCTCAGTATTTACGTGTAAGGTAAGTGTCCGCGCTGCAGTGAGATGTGTGAGTGCAGCGAGCTTACGTGTCCCCAAGTCATCTTTCAGAGAACCTCTTTGAATGCAAATGGCCATGCTGGAGGTCGGTTCTCCCTCTCTCATTCTGCTGACCAGCTAGACGCTGGTCACCTTTGAGCTGAGTAATATGGCATTGTTAGCACTCTACTGTACCTAAATCCTAAACTCTCCGGAGCAGCACTGCATTGTAGGGCACGATCAATCCTGTGCTAATGTTGTCCCAGCCAGCCAGTTTTCAGTTCAAAGCTTGCTTCTTACAGCCAGAGGAGTTCAGTGCATCTCAACATTTCCATCTATACCTGCCCTAAATGCTTCCTCAGTGTCACTGGCAGGTTTTTCATGCTCCTTGTTGAACTCTGTACTGCCAGTAGCTGCACAGGTACCAGCCTGAGCTAGCTGACAGCTACCCAGGGTACAGCTGCAAGGTGACAGTCACACCTTTAGGTTTCAGTGTCAGCACACCCTGCACTGACAGCAGTGAGAGAGGAGGTGACATGAGGCAGAGGCCAAGAGTATTACCCCCTTCAAACCAGCTTTTATAATGTGTGAAACTGGCCTAAAATAGAGTTTGTTTTCAAGGTGAGAGGTATACAAAATGAACTTTTATGCTGATTCTACAATTCCTCCAGCCTTCCTTAAGGCACAGATTTCTGTTCAAATGGTTTAGTGATACTATCCATCAGAGGGTTCAGCCTTTGCAGTATGTTTCACAGGAGGTGAATAGGTGTGAATCAGGAACAATATATCATTTTAGTATTGCTTTATAGCCTGTTGTCAGCTGTGTATTTATCATATTTATTTATGTGTTGGGAAATAATGTGTGAAATTTCTAATAATCAATATTGTATTGAATGTAGCCAATAGAAACTAAAATAAAGAGTGAAAGGAATATCATAGAAGTACTCGTCAAGAAGTGCTAAAATTAACTGTCAATCTTAACTTATATATTGTGTCTTATCTGGTAAACTTCAAGTTAAGTGACAAAGTTAGAAATTGCTTACACACTTACTGAAAACCTAAGGTTGGAAGTGTTAACAATGCTCATGGCAAGGAAACTGTCCACCCTTTCCATAGGCTTCAGGATCAATGATCTGCATGACAGACTTAATTTTTCTTTTTGAAGTTTAAATCCTTAGCAATACATGTATTGCAGTCACTGCTGTGCAGATACACTGGAGCCAGGTTTAAAATATCCTGTTAAAGGACCTGTAGTAGATCATCTGTAGTAGAGAGTAGAAACAGCTGGACCTCTGTGTGCACTATAAGTCTACAGGAGAAGCAAACTAAATTAGCAAGAAATCTGGTCCATACTGGTGTCACACAATGCATCCACAACAGGACACTGCTGATACTGAAACTTTGCTAAAGTAAATGTAGTTTAGGTGTGCTGGTGTAGAAACACCTTCACAAAGAGTCAAACAATGTGAATCTCCAATTGTTACTGAACAGGGTCCTGATTTGGGGGGGGGAAAAAAAAGCAATGAATTAAGCTGAGAACACTGCCAAAAGAAAGCATAGGATAAGATATTAACTACTACGTGGGATCAGATCTACCTTGCTGTAAAGCTACAGAGCATCAAGTACACCAGAACTTATAGCTAAATTATGATGGGTCCCTGGTCAAAGCTCTTTGCTACTCTGATACAACAGGAAGGGGTAAGTGAAGAAAAACACTGAGTTGCCTGGCAGGAATCAACTTTTCTAGTTAAATAGGGGTAAGTTTGGAAGTTCCTCATATAGCAAACTCCAGAATCTTCCTAGGAACTTGCTTCGTTACATGATCAAATTAAATTTGAGAAAAAATAGTATTATAATTTAAGAGGTAAGAAATGTGTTTCTGTCTAGTTTGAATAACTAAAAGAAAATTTTTCTAGACATTTAACTTAGCTTTCACCTGTACTCATAGCTATGAACAAGGGTATGAACTGATTCCCAGAGATGCACACCAGCAACTTCACAATCTCTGCTCCTTCACCTCTTCCTCCTTTAGGTCAGTATCTTGTAGAGGAGAATGGACAAGTGTCTGTTTACATTGTGGAAACAGGATGGAGCAAATCCACACTCAGAAGAGTCATTTCTCCTGGGGAAACAGCTCCTCACAGCTCAAAACTCAGCTTTCTATGTAAAATAACCAATATTAGTGCTTAAAAAAAAAGTTGAATCAGTCCCCTTTATTACTAAACAGATGAAAAATATCATGGCTGTTTTTATATTGTTATTTCATATGGTAAATAACTCTATTAAGCTAGCCCTATAAATGTAATAAATCTATAAATTGTTTCCATCACCACAGATGTGCGAAAAAACCTTGAAAGAAAAATTAAAAAAGAATTGTGATCCTTAATAAATAAATGCTTCATTCTAAACACACTATTCCAGAAAACCCTTTTTATTTTAACATTCTTGTTCTTGTCTCTGCATTTCCCTGTCCTTAACAGCAAGGTGCATCCATCTAACACTGTTTTGTAAGAAAGGATTCTTCTCTGCCAACATTACTAAGAAAATCTAATTTCTCTTTCTTCCCATTAGAACAGCCTATTCTGAAGGTTGAGTTTTGAGGTGATCTCAAATGGAATGCTCCTCTACCCATCAGATTTCTTCTCTCGCAAAATCACTTCATGATGTGTTTCTGATGATGAAAGATGAAGGTAACTAACAAATCTGTCTGATATTCTTTTCTTGCAAAACAATAAATTCCCTGAATTTTAGTTTTGTTTCAAATGGCCTGAAATCTTCACAATATAGTTTTTTTTTGTAGCGCCAGTTGGGGGAGAAACTCTGAATTCACACAAGAAGCTATTCTCTGTTCTCAAATGCAGAGAATAAATGTTGGAAGCACTTATAGATACTCGGGTGTAGAGTTTCCTGAGGAGATGAAAAATGTGAGCCCAGTTCTGTATCCTGAATGACCAGCATTTCAACATTCATTTTCCAGTCATGTACCTAAACTTCATGCTGTGGAGCATCCTTTAAAACATTTGGACATCTTTGCTCCACTTTGCATAAAACATAAACCTTTGTCAGTAAAGAAGTGAGGTTGAAGAACTTTGTGGTTGGAATAGTCACCAAAGGTGGATGAGAACTTCCTGCCTGGCTGCCTTTGCTGAACAGCCTGACTTGCAGTGACACAGTGTCACGGTGCTTCTGGTAACAAATACATAACTACTTCTTGCTAAATGGAATGGTTGCGCTGGCAGTATCTGCCTCAATTCCAGGATATTTAGCTTGGAAAAAGCATGTGACTGTCTTTTCTCCTGGCAGGGGGTACCCCTCAGGGAAGGCGGTGGGGGGAAATAACCTTTTTAAGATTCTCATTTTCTTGACTGAGTGTTCTCATGGTTTAGCACTAAGATAGCAGGGAAACAACTCTTGGGTTTTTTTACTTGTCCCATCAATTTATTTGACTCTACATTCTGAAGAAGGAGCAGTTCTGCCATGTTGAACTCCATGACTTTTCTTGCTGTGGTGTAAAGCAAGTCAACATATTTTAAAAGCATTTTCGTCTAGACCGATTTAGGCCATTGAACTACAGAATTAATTATTTACACAGCCCTATTGAACAGATAGGGAGATCTAAACAACTAAATTACCTGCTCTTTATTATTTGTCAAATAGTAATATTTTTAAAATATTTTGTTCCAGCATCTGTTCTTTTCCTTTTTTGTATGTGCTCTTTTGGTATCTTCTTTCCAATTTCCATTTATCTACTTCTCCCACCACACCTATTCATACAGTTTTTTTGGCACTTCTTAATACAACAGTAGCATATTAACAAATTTCTACATTCTACTTCACTTCAGTCTTGTCCCATCACTAGTTTTGCTCTCCTTGATTTAACAGAAAGTGCTAATTCTGACTTTATTCATAAGTGTCACAATGGCGCAGTTCTTTGGTATGGTTAAATGTGAGTAAAACTGTGCAGAACCAGGTTCTATGCAAGGACAAGTCCTGCAAAGCTAAAGCTATAGCTAACATGATATATTTCAGGAGAGTGGAATAGGAAATTTCATCTCAAGAATCTGATTAGCATACAAATGGGTGGTAGTGACACTGACCGAGGTGAAAAGCTGGTTCCATGAAGAAAATACCAAAATTATTTGCTGTACATCCATATGGAATCATCACAGGGAGGTGAATCGTTTCTTTGATTTTTTTTAACATAGGTAGGAAACAGTTTTACTGTTACTCTTCAAACACTGCTGCATCCTGCATATCCTTTGACATTACAAAACAGTTTTAAAGTACCAAAGCTAAAACAAAAACCCAAGGTGGACAGATAAGCAGGAGACAGCCAGATGTCACCCATGTTTCTCTTTCATTTCTCCACTGCTTCAGTTCTTGTTAATGTGTTTACTGTGTACATACCATATTGACATATTTTGATAAATCATCAAAAAGAGGATTCTGGATCTTGTGCTACACATTCCCTGAGATGAAATTTAAACTGGTTAACAGCCAGTAGATATTTGGTTGGAGGATCATTTCCAAGAGAAAAAACAGTGTGAGATTTCCATTCAGATATCCTTCAGTGCCACATTTGTACCTCAGAGAGATAGGAATAGCCTAACCATACATTAGTTAGTACATTTTTTTTGCTTTCTTCTGTTTTTTCTTTTTCCATTTTTTTTTCTTCCCACAGTATAAACTGACTTGAAACTGTAGGTCTGCTTAGAAAACTTGGGTCTTAGCATCTCCCTGATGCACTTGACTGCGCTCCAACCACAGCTCTTTGTGTCCTGGTTTTCCTTTTAAGATATGGTTTCATAACAGTGAAATTACTGTTTTTAGGCACACCATGTATTATCTCATACTATGCAGAATCAACCTCAGCAGGCCATTTCAGCACCTTTGCATTTCCAGAGAAGTGCAGAGGGACCTTATTGTTAATAACTGGAGTCCATTCGTAACTTGGGAAAGCGTCAGAAAGGAATTTCTGTTGCACAACACAGAAAGGAGGGGTCCCATTTTAAAGACCAGGATCAGCAAAGTGAATTTGGTTACAGATTCTATCTCAAGTGATTCTGTATGCAGGTAAGTTCTTACCTATGCATATTTATCCTAGTTAAAATATTTATGCAACCCCTTGGTCAGTTCAAAACCCTCTAGGAAGAATCGAAAGCAAGAAGGAATGTTCTAGTTTGAAAACAAACCAGTGGGAGGCACCAAGTCAGAATAACAATTTAATAGGAAAATAATAATAATGATTTAAAAAAAAGGTAAAGGCAGAAAAAACCAGTGGGTTAAACTGACAGAGTCAGGATACAACCTGACACCCTGTTGATCAGGGTGGCAATAGCAGTCCAGTAAGATGGTGGCTGCAGTCCTCCTGAAGTGGTGGATGTGGCTCTGTCGAAGCGGTGGTCCGGTTGAAGGGTCTGCTCTTCCTCAGAAGGTCCAGTGGTGGCTGTGTAGCTCCTGTCCTCGGGGAAATCCAGTGGAAAAGGTGTCTGTGGTGTCCAGAGTCTCAGATTATATGCAGAATGGAATGCTTGGTTCCTCCTTCTGGGCGGAGCATCCCACAATGGGATGATGAGTCATGAGGCCAGGTGTTGATGGGCTCATTAACAGAAGATAGTCCAGGGGGAGTTATCTCTGAGTCATGTGGCAAGGCATTGATGGGCCATTAGCAGAAAGATAGACTGGAGGGAGGAGGCCAGGAAACAATACCCCACCCGGTCTTAACAACTCATGAGACTGGTAATAGAATATACTGCAACCCAGGACAAGGAAGAACAACTATCCTTATTCCTTGGAGAGCTCTTCAACTCAATTTTCCTACAGTGCCAAATAAACAGTATGCACTTCTGCATGTTTTCTTAGCAAACTTTGAGACTACCGCAAAATGAATAAAGAGGCAATGTTCTAACAGCAATGTGACCTCCAGAAAGGGCTTTCTATCACCTGGGACCTTTTTTTCTCATCGATACAATGAGATATTTACATTGGGAGACTATAGCTGTTTCTTTGGTTTTCAAGTTCCCCTTATTAATATCCATAGGAAAGTCTCAGCTTCTTTCAGTGGGTGTTGACGTTTCTGTTTCCAGAGGCAATAACTCTGTGATCTGCTTAGGCACACATGGACCTGAATCCTGCATTCAGTGAGATTAGGGTGAAAGCTGTAGCTGTGTTCAGCATAAATAACTGAGCAACAAGTAGATATTTTCTAGGTAATTCAGCCTTGAAAGACCTCCTGATTACCCCTCTGAAGACAGAATACACCAGGCTTTGTGCCAAAGCCCAGCTCAGGAGTCCCAGTGTAATCTGAAAAGCTACAGGTGTCCCTGCCTTGTCTTGCTTACATCACAGGACTGATTTAACCAAAAGAGGGCTCCTTCATAGTAACTCTTCTTGTGAACACTAGGTCTCATCTTGTTTGGTTTCAGCATCAGTCAGAGGACACCTGCTCGTTGTTAATTTTTGTCAGTTTTCACCCCCAAAACAGAGGAAGAACCAAGGCTTGTATTTACTTTTTACTCCTTCCAAAATTAAGAAGCTTGGAGCTGTTACTGTTAAAATTTTACATTTCCTATTTTGGGTTTTTTTTTTTTTCTGATGTAATAAAAAATCACATGAATTTATGCAAATGTATGTGCATGTGTCTTCTGGAATAAAATTAATGCTCAAAAGACTTTTTTAGTTAGCTAGGCAGTATTAAAAATAACAGCAACAACAAACCAAAAAAAACAAGGAAGACTTGTCTTTGTATTTATGAAGCAAAATAATGTTACTGAAATCTCAAGCTGTTATATTACCTGCCTTATCTTCTTCCAATATGAAAAATGGATTGACTCTGATTAAGAGTGGTATTGAGGGTAAGAATATTAGTGGATATAGTTAACAGGCTTTGATGGATGATGCAATACATATTTTTCTTACTAAAACACAGCTAGAAATAAACTCTCCAGCTTTAGTATACCATAATGGTAGTTCATGAGTAACCTGTTTTCTCACATTAATTTTAAGCTGACAGGCTTCCATTATATAATGTTGACTTTGGAGTGAACTCCTTCAAATCTCTCTTGAAGGCATTAACTTTCAATTTCAAAACTGCTGTAGAGGAAAAGAGATATTGGATCTCCTTGGAATAGTTATGCTGTGAGGGCAATGTTGTTATTCCTCCTGGGTTAGAATCTGTACTGAGAAGGCTCAAAGCCTGTTGGGAATAGCTTGCATTTGGACTGAGCTCTCAGTATTCTCTATTCAGAAACTGCTGTAGAAAATGAATAGTGTACCAACTATCTTCATCACCAGTAACCTGTCTACAGTACTAAAAGTATGGGAGGGCAAAAAACTGAAAGTGTTCACTACAAATAAATCAGTAATTAGAAGCAGAAGTGTGAACTTTTTGCTTTAAAAATTTACACAGTAAAGTGATGAAATGGCAATCTTAATTTTTTAATCATTTTAGGAAACCTTGATATGACTGCTACAGGAAGAGCCCAAAAGTCATCTTGAGGCTCATAAACTGTTTTTTGAACCTTTTACTAGGCATATTTGGTGTTTTGCAAACTGAAGACTGCAGGCAGAATAAGTGACAACACTCAGAACATGTGGGTTAGGTACTGGCCATGCTGCAATTCCTAGACTATGTAATATCTCCTCAAAACTCCCTCTGGTGCACCAGCATTGGGACAGAAGATTGTGCAGAGTTCCTGAGAGTGACATTTACTGAACTGGCTGTAGACCAAGAAGCAGTAAGACTACACCACTTTCACTTAGCAAGCTGCTAATTACACCTCCTGAAGAAGAATTTCTTGGCTTGGGGTCAGCCCTGGGCTGCACACCTGTGTTGCTGGGGCAGGCCTGAGCTACCGATACTCATGTATGGCATGGCATTATGCACCCTCTCAGTCTGGGTCTTGCATGAAGGTTTGTGTCTTCATCATGCTTCCTGACATAACGAGAACATTTTCTGAGAGCTCTCTGATTTAAAGGGGTTTGACAATGCTCAACCCACCACAGCATTTTAGACATCTTTGTGTCAAACAAATATTAACACCCATAACCTGTTGAATAGCTCTTAAAATATCATTATGTTAGTATTCTCCAAATTCAACTTTCCAAAGTAACAAGATTTTTTCTTCCCCATCAAAAGAAATATCATGAGAGGTTTCCCATACAATCCCAAGTGACTGGCTAGTGGTAGAAGCAATGCAGTACAACGTCCAACAGGACATTGTAAATCTCAGGGCTTAAAGTCAGTAATGCTGGGTACTAAAGTCTTCCCTTACTTTTTTCACTTCGTAGATATGCTCAAGTTTGCAGCCCAGGCAACCTTCAAAAAGTTGGAAGATCAGGGAAGCCCTCCTAAAAATTCTCCACTGTGCTATTGAACCACCTCAGAAATAAATACTTTAACAATATAATATGCTGCTTCAAGGTGTTACTAATGCTATAGAAGTCTACAGTTTTTCTTTGCCAATTAAGTTTGTCAGAGGCTGAGGCTTTCTATCACAAATGCAAAAACTGAGAACAGGCCTGCTGTAGCTTGCCATAAGTAAATACTGTCTGCAGGAAACTGTGGCTTAAAATGTGGAAATGTGGAGGAGGAGGGATCCTGAAGTGGGAGACTAGGGATAGTTTCTTACAGATAAAAAAATGTTTTATAAAAAAATACTGTAATAAATGGGACTACAGAAAGAAAGAAAAAAGAACAATCCAGTAGGGCAGAGATAAAAAAAACCTAGCACATATTTTAGATGCAACCTGGCAGGAAAGAGAATACAAATGTGCCAAAATTAATATACTACAGCAGAATGCCAGTTTTATTCTGCCCATTCATCACTACATGTATTTTTATATCATGTTGATAAAAAATGATCCTTTTGTGGGTTCAGTGATAGTCCTGGAGGAAAGTTGCACTGGGGACAGAGAAGTCTGAATAATCAAAACATGGGAGATGAGAAACATTTGCAAAGCCCATCTCTCATGTTTTGGGAGGAACACAACAAACTGCTGGGGAAATCACTCTCAAAAATATTTGCTGATGATTGTCTCCAAAGTCTTTCTGGACAAGGTGGCCCTGTGTGCAGGAAAAGATGGAGATGCAAATCCCACCTTGCCCTGCTCAGTCTGAACCTACACTGCCCAATCCTGCTGCATCTTTGATTGTGGACATATGTTGCCTTCTGGCTCTCTGTCTTGGGGTGACTTTATAATGTGTATCCCCTATCGCTACTCTATGCCCAACAACCTTTTCTGTGTCTTTAAACTGAGCCTGAGAGCGACAGAAAAAAGAAACAAAACAAAAAACTTTTCAAAGCAGTTGTTTCAAGGACACGGAGATACGCTCCTCGGCTTCAGCGGTACCCTTG